>JAQZBX010013674.1:0-24707 GCA_029593785.1 Cabassous unicinctus
CCTGTATCTTTTGATTGGGGAGTTTAATCCATTCACATTCAATGATATTACTGTAAATGCACTATTTACTTCCTCCATTTTATTCTTTGATTTTCATATGTCATCTTGTTTTTGTCTGTCTTTTTACTCTTTTGGTTATCCTTTCTGCTATTCTTTCTTCTGTACTCTCCTCCAAGCCTCTCTCTCCTGTCTTTTTCTTCCAGGTTCTAAGGCTTCTTTTAATATTTCCTGCATAGGTGGATTCTTTTTTGCAAACTCTCTTAGTTTCTGTTTGTTTGTGAATATTTTATACTCGCCTTCATTATTTAAAGGACAGTTTTTTTGGATAAAGAATTCTCGGCTGGCAGTTTTTCTCTTTCAGTTTCCTAATTGTATCATACCACTGTCTTCTCGCCTCCATGGTTTCTGAAGAGAAATCTGCACTCAGTCTTACTGGACGTTGCTTGTATGTGATCATTTGCTTCTCTCTTGCTGCTCTGAGAATTTTCTCTTTATCTCTGACATATGACATTCTGAGTAGTATGTGTCTTGGCATAGGTCTGTTTGGATTTATTCTGATTTGGGTGCGGTGTGCTTCTTGGACATGTAAGTTCATTTCTTTCGTGAGAGTTGGGAAATTTTCAGCTATTATTTCCTCAAATACTCTTTCTGCCCCTTTTCCCTTCTTTTCCCCTTCTGGAACTCCCATGACACGTATGTTGTTGCATTTTGTGTTGTCATTCAACTCTCTGAGCCCCTGCTCAATTTTTTCCATTCTTTTCTCTCTCTGTTCTTTTCTCTCTTCAATTTTAGCTGCTCTCTCTTTGATATCACTTATTCTTTCTTCTATCATTTCAAGTCTGCTGTTGTATGCCTCAAATGTGGTTTTGACCTCACCTGTTGTGTCTTTCATACCCATGAACTCCGTTACTTTTCTGTTCAGGATTTCAAATTCTTCTTTGCATTTGCTCTGTGTCTTCTTGATGTCATTTATCCCTTTAACTATATTGTCTTTCATCTCATTAATTTGATTTTGGAAATTTGTGCTCATGTTGCTGAATAGTTCTCTCAAATTCTGCATCTCTTCTGGGACTTTGATGTATTCCTTTTCTTCGGCCATGTCTTCTACTTTCTTAGTATGGCTTGTAATTTTTTGCTGGTGTTTAGGAATCTGGTTAGGAGGTAGTTTACTCAGATGCTCAATGTCTTTCTCTTTTATAGGGATTTAGTGGCAGGAAGCTGTGAGTTACCATAGCTCTTTGATTTTTGGCTCAATTTTCATTATCTTTGACGTTTGACATCCTGAGAAGTATGTGTCTTGGAGTAGGTCTGTTCGGATTTTTTTGATTGGAGTATGCTGCCCTTCTTGAACAAACATGTAATTTTATTTCTTTCCTGAGAGTTGGGAAATTTTCAGCCATTGTTTTCTCAAATAATCTTTCTGCACCTATTCCATTCTCTTTTCCTTCTGAATTGCCATGACACACATGTTGCTGTGTTTCGTGTTATCATTCAACTCCCTGAGCCCCTGTTCAATTTTTTCATTCTTTTCTCTCTCTGTTGTGCTCTCTGTTCAATTTCAGCTGTGCCATCTTCTGTATCACTCTTTCTTCTGTCATTTCAAGTCTGCTTTTGTATGCCTCTAATGTGTTTTTGATCTCACCTATCATGTCTTTCATTCCCATGTCTTCTGCTACTTTTCTGTTTAGGTTTTCAGATTCTTCTTTGTGTTCGTTCAGTGTCTTCTTGATGTCCTTTATCTCTTTAGGCATATTGTCTTTCAACTCATTAAGTTGGTTTTGGAAATTTGTATGAATCTCATTGATTAGTTGTCTGAAATCCTGTGTCTCATCTCGCACTTTGATGTGTTCCTATTCTTGGGCCATTTTCTTCCATTTTTTTACTATGGCTTGTAATTTTTTGCTGATGGTTAGGCATCTGATTATATGATGATGAGTTTACTCAGATGCTCAATTTCTCTCTTTTTCACAGGGATTTAGTGGTCCGAGACTGTGTGTTACTGCTGTTCTTTGATTTTTGGTTCAGCTTGCTATGGGTCTTTAGGATTGTCCCTGTTAGTTCCTCAAATCTGGGCCCTTATCCCAGTAATGGGTTGTACACCCGCTTCAAGTGCCTTGGGGAAGGAGGCTGGAAAGGCAGGAAAAAACTTCTCTTATTTACTTTTAATTTCCTCACGTGCACTTCCTTGATCTGGCAGCAGAATTTGTTCCTTGGCAGCCCTCTCAGTTCAAAGCCTGGTCGGAGAGTGTTCACTGCAACACCGACAGGATCAGTGTGATAGAGGATCCTGCCTTGAGGCTAAGAGCCTTGTAATTCAAACTTTCTCAGAGGCTGTTCTCCAACCTTTGTTGGCAGCCTCCTCCCTTTTCCTGGGCAGGAAATGCTTCCACTCCCCTCTGCATCCCCAAAAAGCTGTTTTGGTCAGTAGAGAGGGAGATTGAGAGGGTCGGATCTCTTTAGTCCTTTGTTGGCTCCTAGGACAAACAAGGGCATGGCCCCATGTGACCTGGATGGGCTCCTGGAACACAGCAGACCAAATTTGTCCATCAAAAGCTGAGTCAGCCTTAGGTTGCCTCCCTCTCTCTCCCATTTCCTTAGGTGTGGATCCCTGCAGCCTCCTTAGGCGTGGATCCCAGCAGCTCAGAGGCCTGAGAATTCAAAAGTGTCTGTTGATTGCAAGAGGACTCTCACAGCTGCAGCTTTTAACATACAGTTTTGCTGTCATGATTTTTTCCCTTTTCTTCTCCTTTCTTGGCGGTGTTCAGCCTTCCCCTGGTGTCGTAAACCCTAGAACATTTTTTCCCCAGGCTGTTTCTGCCTGTCTTCTTGCTAGTTTTCTGGGAGAGAAGAGAGTCCTGTGTCTTTTCCAAGCACCTTTATTGATAATTGCCAAAAGCTGGAAAAAAAAACACAAAAAACAGTTTTCTTCTTATTGGTAAATGGATTAAAAAAAAATAAAATAACAAGAAACTGTGGTACAATGGAATATGGAATACTATTCAGCAATAAAAATAAATGAACTCTTGATACATATAACAACATCAATGAATCTCAAAAGGTTACATACTGTAATCTGAGTGAAAAAAGCCAATCTCACAAGGGTACATACTGTTTTAGTTAGCTAAATGCTGCCAAAGCAATATACCAGAAATGAGTTGGCTTTTACAATGGGGTTTATTAGATTAAAAGCTTGCAGTTCTGAGGGTTTCAAAATGTTCAATTCAAGGCATCATCAGATCCTTTCTCCCTGAGCTGCAGCTGTGGGTGATCAGGCACATGGGAGGGTACAATGGTGGTGTCTTCCAGTCTCTGAGTTCTCCTCCAGGGTCACTTTCTCCCCAAGTTGCACCTGTGGGCAGTGAGGCACATGTCAGCCTCCACTAGTCTCTCTCGTCTCCCCTAAGCCTTGTTGCTTTCAGCTTCTGGCTAAAGTGGCTTCCTCAGCTCCTTGGGCCTTCTCAGCTTCTGGGTTTCTCTCTATGTTCCTTTCTGTATCTGTGGCCTTCTTTCTGTGTCTGTGGCTTTTTTTTTTCTTTAAGACTTATTTATTTTTCTCACCCCACCCGCTTGTTGTTTGCACTTGCTGTGTGTCTTCATCTTCGTTGGTTTCTTTAGGAGGTACCAGGAACTGAACCCGGGACCTCTGATGTGGGAGGGAGGCACCTAATCTCTTAAGCCACCTCCGTTCCCTGCTTTGTTGTGTCTCTCGTTATGTTTTTCCTCTTGTGTCTCTTGTTGCATCATCTTGTTGCGCCAGCTTGCCGTCCTGCTCATCTTCTTTAGGAGGCTCTGGGAGGCTCTGGGAACCTCTGCTCACGGCTTTGTTGTGTCTCTCATTATGTTTTTCTTCTTGTGTCTCTTATTGCGTCATCTTGTTGCATCAACTTATTGCGCCTGCCTGTCGCGCCAGCTACCAGTCTTCTTTAGGAGGCACCAGGAACCGAACCACGGACCTCCCATGTAGTGGGAGGGAGCCAATTGCTTGAGCCATATCTGCTTCCCGTCTGTGGCTTTTTATTCTTCTGTTTATAAAGGACTCCAGTAAGAGGATTAAGGCCTACCCTGGGTTATGCTATCTAATCAGAGACCTCCAACCAAGGTAATTTAATCAAAAAGTTCCCACCTAAATAGGTTTATATGCACTGGAATGGATTAGCTCTATGGACATGATCTTCTGGGGTCCACCCAGCTTCAAACTGTCACATGTAATATTATTCATTTGTATGATATTTTTGAAAAGATAAAAGTAGAATGACAGATCAGTGGTTGCCTTGTGTTAGGATTGGATGGATAATGTGCCTACAATGTGATCACTTTGTTTTTATTCATACCAGTTCCCACTCTGAACCTTAATATGCTGCAGTGATCAATTCAGTTTTAGGATACCATGCTCCTAATCCTTTCTTCAGGCTTAATTCCTCTGAGAGAGTGGCCTGGAAGAGTGTCACCTGTCATATTGTAATGTAGTGATTAGACTGTCAGTTCTGTGAGGGCAAGGTTTGTCTCTTACTCATCTTTCTCATCCTAATTTTCAGCATGTTCCTTGAAAAAAAAAGTGGGAGCTAATTAACTGTTGCTTAATTATATAGCATTAACATGTAAAAACTGGGAAGGCGGTAAAGGATTCATTAGGCAGAGAGAAAAATCCTTATTTGTCCCACTTACATGCATATTCTTTTCCTCTCAGTATTTCACTTAATTTCCTCTCTTTTTCACCTTAGTTTACAATAAACTCATTTGTGTTTTTCCAGTCAACTGATAATTCATTTTCCATGAGGATCACCAACACTTAATAGCTATGTTCATGGTCTTAAGCTAAGTAAGTGGTAGAAGTAAGTTTCAGACTCTCATTTGTCTGCCTTAAGAGTTTATGCAGGGGAAGCAGATATGGCTCAAGTGATTGAGCTCCCACCCACCACATGGGAGATCCCGGGTTTGGTTCCCGGTGCCTCCTGGAGAACACGAGCAAGATGGCGAGCTGGCGCAATGGGCTGGCACAGCAAGCTGATGTAACAAGATGATGCAACAAGGAGACACAAAGAGGAAACACAATGAGAGAAACAACAAAGCAGGGAGCAGAGATGGCTCAAGCGATTGAGCACTTCTCTCCCCTATAGGAGGTCCCAGGTTCGGTTCCCAGTGCATCCTAAAGAGAAGACGAGCAGACACAGAGAATACACAGGGAATGGCAGAGAGCAGACAGTGAGTGCAAACAGCAAGGTGGGGGCAGGGGTGGGGGATAAATAAAAAAAATAAATCTCTTTTTTAAAAAGAAGAGTTTATGCAGGGCAGCGGGTATGGCTCAAGCAGTTGGGCACCTGCTTACCACATGGGAGGTCCCAGGTTCAGTTCCTGGTGCCTCCTAAGAAGACGAGCAAAACAGCGTGCTGATGCAATGGGCTGGGTGGGGCAGGGAGCAGACACAATAGGATGATGCAACAAGATGACTCAACAAGGAGACACAAGGAGGAAACACAATGAAAGACACAACAAGCAGGAAGTGGATGTGACTCAAGGAATTTGGTGCCTCCTTCCCACATGGGAGGTCCCGGGTTTGGTTTCCAGTGCCTCCTAAAAAGAAGACAAGTATACACAGAGAGCATACAACAAACGGACACAGAGAGCACACAAGGAACAGACACAGAGAGCAGACAAAGAGTGCAGACAATGAGGGGGGAAGAAATAAAATAAATCTTAAAAAAAAAATGAGCTTATGCACATAGCTGCTGGTCCATTCCTTACTATGTGTGGGCCCTTGGATAAGTTATACAGCTTTTTAAATCTCAGTTTCTAATGGTAAAAGGAGGATAATAATAATACTTACCTTATAGAATTCTAGGGAGAATATCTATGTAAACTCTTAAAACAGAGCTTGGCTCAGAGTAAGCACTCACTAAATAGAGCTGTTCAAGTAATAATAATAATTCCCTTAATGTTGTGTAGGAGACACACAGATTCTCTCACTTTTCTTGCTTTTGGTAGTTAGGAGTCTTGGATATAGGAGTGTTGGTCCATCGGCAGAAACCATCTGCCAGACTACGCTTTATATAATTTTAGAATATTGTATTTGAAAGGAATTTTGGAGGTCAGTTGGTCTAACAACTGCTTATTCAAAGTCACAGTCTTCCTTGCAGTTTCCATTTCGACGTGATCAGTCATCTAGAATCTGTCAGAACACTTACAAGTGACAAAAGCTTACCACTTAAAGGAGAAACATGTGATTGTATACAATTCATGTATACATACTTTCTTTTTTTAGTTCTATTCTCTGTAAAATTTAAAAAATGAGCAGAAATCCTTTTTTCATTACAGTTCCTCCAAAATATCTAAACATCCTTGCCTTTATACCAATGGTTCTCAAAGTGTGGTCTAGGGATTCCTCTTAAATGAGACACATTCCTTAGGAGCCCTTCTTCTCTCCTCTTTCTTTGAAACCAGAGTACATACAATCTGAATGCATAGCCTAAATTTTGTGTGTGCCCATGTACATTTTTCTGGAGTGAGGTTCCATGACTTAAAAAAAAAAAGTTAAGAATTGCGTTAGACATGCTCATGACTGCAGTTTGCGCCAGGAGGAAATATATGTGTCTCAAAGGACAAAAAACATTTAAGAATCACTGTTTTATTGTGTGTCTCATTAAGTTTTTCCTCCCTGCGTCTCTTGTTGCATCATCTTGTGTCAGCTCGCCATGCCTGCCCATCACGTCAGATCGCTGTCTTCTTTAGGAGGCGCTGGGAGCCTCTGCTCCCTGCTTTGTTGAGTCTCTTGTTATGTTTTTTCTTCTTGTGTCTCTTGTTGTGTCAGCTCACCGCACCTGCCTGTCGCGCCAGCTCACTGTCTTGTTTTAGGAGGCACTGGGATCCGAACCAGTGACCTCCCATGTGGTAGGCGGGAGCCCAGTCTCCTCAGCCTCATCCACTTCCCACATAGTTTTTATTTTCGACTCATGAAAGTATTTATTTCTAAACATTTTCTTAGTGTCCTTTAAAAGCAAATCAGCAAATAACTGAAAGAGAAAATATCACTAATTCCTTGGGGTGGAGTTTGGGGATGGTGTATTCTGCCTCAGTATATGCATTGGGGAAATTACTTAGAAGTCAAGGAATCCGAGTGTGTAACGACTTCAGTGAGCTTTACTATAATATATTCTATAAGGTAATTAAATCTCGACACCTAAAGACATTTAAAGACGTGTAGCATTCTTAAAGAAGTTATGGAGATTTTTTTCTTTCACAGTAGAGACTCTTAATGGATAATTTGCATTAGTTGAATATTTGAAAAACACTGTCTAGAATAAATATGAGAGTTATCCAAATTGAATTATCTCTTTCACATCATTAATGTGATATATCGTTTTCTTTCAGCTGGATATGTCAAGTGACCAGATAGCTGCTAATCTACAAGCAGTTATTAATGATGTTTGTAAACATAGACCATTGAGTTTGGGTAAGTAGTTTGCTGAAGGTAGACTTCTCTATAGCTCTATGATACTATAAAAACATAAAATATTAAGAAAACAGTCAAGAGGAAGCAGCTGTGGCTCAATTGGTTGGGCTCCCGTTTACCATATGGGAGACCCCAGGTTTGATTCCCAGGACCTCCTTGTGAAGGCAAGCTGGCCTGCGTGGCCGGGTGAGCTGACAGCCCACGCGGCAAGATGACTCAACAAAGGGAGACAAGCAGATACAGAAAAACACAAAACAAATGGGCACAGTGAGCATAAGCAGCAGGGAGGGGGGATAAATAAAATAAAAATAAATCTTAAATAAAAAAAGAAAAACAGTCAAGTTAATGTACAAGTGTGATAATACCATTATTGCTAGGGATTAAAAAAATAAAATAACATTTAATTTTCCTAAGGATTCCTAATTACCTGTGAGTTGCCTTTCTAGAGAGGAGACCTCTTTACTAGTAATAAGGAATACATCCTGAAACCTTTGCAAATTCTCACATTTTTTCTACCATTAAATGTAATAATGTTTGAAAGAAAGCGATAAATGCATTGAACTCAAATGGTGTTAAATAGTAACAAAAATCATTTATGAAATGATATTTTGAAGTCAGGCCATTCACTTTGGGATTAACCATTGACTTTCTTGATCTTCTTTCTTTTTTTTTTTAGAAAAGAAACCAATTTTTTTGTTTGTTTGTTTTTTTGTTTTAACATATCATGAGAGTCATTTCTTTTAAACAAGATGACTCATGGAGAACAGTAAAACTTGATTGAGATGTGGAAGCTGTGTGATATCCTAGGAACACAGACTACTCCAGTGCCTTTGTCATTGCATTACTTGCCATTCAAATTATTTCTTCAAATTTCACTCATGGATGCTTGACACCAAGCAAGGGTCCATTAAACTCAACTGACTACTCACGTATAGGTTTACCATGATAAGAATTTGTCAGTTTTAATTTTATAACCAAATTCATAATTAAAATTCAGTCTTAAGCTATTTTTCACCTTCTATTGGAGTATTATTCACACCAGTGAATAAATACCTCATTTGTTATTTCTATTGTCCTAAATAAAATAGTATTTAGTAATTATAAGAATATGGATTCTTATATTCCATGGATAACTTTGATTTCTGTGTGGAATCCTTAGAAACTATAGCAGGAATAGAATGATAGACAGCAAACCCTTAGAAAGCAGTGTAATCCTTTTTTTGCCATTTAAATGAAGCCCCTTAAAATTATTCTGATGAAAAGCTTTTAATTTTTAGGGAATTTCACTAAATGTTTGACAACATAAAAGTACATCAGTACTGACTGTTTTAAATAAATATTTAGAATATTTCCATCAAATGTAAAGATCACCACATGCTCCCTTCAACTGTTGACTTTGAAATAAAATAAATTCTGGTTGATCATCTGCTAGCAGAGAAGAAAAGAATTATTAGTGAGTATGTGTTGTTTCAAGGACAAATCTCTAATATTTTGTCCTCCACTCTAAAAATGGAACAATTTCCCCTTTTTATCATTTGACTGTTAGTTCAGTAGTATCAGTACTTTTCGAGTTAAAATACGACATGATTCCTTCAAGGTTTCTTGTTGCACATTTGTATTTGCTCATTAAATATCTATGGAATAAAATAAAAATTAGCTCTTGTCTTTGTTTCCAGGACCCTTTGTGGTACGGGCTTTCCTTCGTAGTTCAACAAGTGAAGGTTTGTTGCTAAAGATTGACCCATTGTTGCCTAAAGAAGTAGAAACCAATGAAAGTAACAAAGAAGCTGCCTGAAAGTCTTGAATTGTGAGATTATTTTCAGTGGTTTAAAAAGCCAGAGAAAATTATAAAACTGGATAATTTCTAAGTTTGGTGTCTTGTTATTTCTTGGTCATTGTACTTGAAAGTGAATTTTAACACTGAAAAATCATAGAAGACTTTTAAAAATAAGAAATTATTTTCTCTGCATCTGAACCTACATTTAGATCCTATCCCATTTTCTTCCTTAGTATCCAAATTCTGCATGCTGGTAATTATAGTAGCAATTACAAGCTTAATAACTTTCCCTTGAGAGCTTTAACCATCTGAAGGAATAGTAGCATCCTTAATTCCCATAAGAGAGAGAATTGCAGAGACATGAGCTACATCACAAATATGACTATTTCTTTGGAGAAGAAATGTGGAAAATATTCTTTCTAAATGTATGGGTGAGAGGAGTGAATGGCATGTACAAGGTCCCAAGTTCAATCTCTGGTACCTCCTAAAAAATAAAAATTAAAAAAAAATATGGGTGAGAAAGCTTTTCTCCTTTAGGGGCCATCAATTTGTAATAGTAATACCTTATATTTTTATGGTGCTTTACAATGTGCTAAGTACTTTGTTCAATGTTTTCACATACTTGACTTTATTTGATCCTAAATTCCCCTGTCTAATAGCAAGTAATAGGTGTTTATTTAGTGTTTGTTGATGAATATTCCTATAAAGTAGATATGAACAACTTTATTTATGGATAAGGAATCAATCTAAGAAGGTAAGTTTCTTTCATCATCAATTGTCAGTTTGCAGATCAAGTTGATCCTTGACCAGTGTTCACTGGTGTGTGACAAAATGGAGAAAAAAAAAAAAGATTAATTTTGGCATGCAATTTCCAGCTATCCTTTCTTGAGAATGATTTCTTTACGCCAAGATTATCTTCTTACACTTTTTAAAGAGGTTATCCAAATGCTTTTTCTTTTATGAAATAATAAGGATGGAAAATTTTAGTGTTGTTTTAATATACTCACTTTGTAAAGAAAAATTTGACAGCCCCATGTAGGTCTCCCAAATTATTTTTGAAGTTTTAGTGGTCCAATAAGTCCAAATGACTGAATAACCACTGTACCCCACTGAGCTCTTCCTCTTAGGAAAATATGAAAATTTAAGGGCTGCTTACCAAAAATACACACAGGAACATTAACTACAAAATAGTAATAGCAGCTGCATTTTATTGAGTGTCTACTACTATCTTATGCTTTATATGCATGAACTCATTTCACTCTTACAACAGTTCATTGAGGAGGGTGATACTCCTCCTCAATGAGGGAGTATTAGATAGGAAATTTTAACTTGTGCAAGTCCCATACTTATTAGTAAGTGACAAACAAAGTTTCAGACCTATATCTGTCTGATTTTGAAGCCTGTTCTCTTAACCATTTGGCTATTTTACCTCCTTTTTATATGTTCTGAGATAAACTTTAAATGAACATGTAAAATTTTAAAACATTGACTAATTACACTTCAGTTTCATGGTAACTCTAGTTATAGGGTTTAGGCAGGATTGGTATGAAGAAAGTAGAAATGGAAGGATTAGAAGGAGTGGGGTGAGAAAAGAGTAGTTGCAGGATAGGGAATAAAAAACATCTATTTGTTTCCCACAGTGACCATCTTTTGAAAGCTTACTGATTAGTCATTATTTGAAGATCCTAATCCACAATAGAAGCTCTATTATTCTATTTATAGTTTTTCTTCTGATTCACAAAGTATAAATTTACTGAAAAAAAATTTTTAACTGATAAATAGAAAATAATAAATCATTCATAATCCTACCACTCAGAGATAACCAGCATTAATATTTAGTGCTTTCTTTTGTCTTTTTCATGTGAGAGTGTATATACTATCATGTGCTAATGCACACACACACACCCCAACATAACGTATTTCATTTTACCATATTTGAACACATACTGAATGTACAATTTTGAATCAAACCTCTTTCACATTATGTTATAAAGTAAACATTTTCCCGTGTTATTTAAAATCTCATATGAAAAGCATTTTAATGGTTAAGCAGTATTCCATCCTATTGATGCTATAATTTAATTTATGGGCTTATTCACCTATTGTTGGACATTTAAATTGTTTTCAGGGTCTTCCCCCCCCCCCCCTTATTTACATTTCTTTGGAAAAATCTTTGGGCATAAAATTTTTCTTCTCTTTTTCTAGAATTGGAATTCCTCGATCAGAGGGTATGATATGGTTAAAGGTCTTTGATTTCGATAGGTGCCTTTTTGATCAGAACAAGGAAATCTGGTTGGAACACTTTTTCTGGGCAGGAGCATTCCAAGGTATTATTAACTGGTCTATGAATAAATTATTCCCAACCCTTCCATTAGAACATTTTTTGTATTGGCTAACTTGAACCAATATTGAATATTTATAATGGTATGCTTCTGGAAAAATAGGATAATTCTTGATTACTCTTTTTTTTAATATGTGTGCTTAGTTTTTAAAAATTAATTAATTTTGAAAGGGATTTAATTGAATAGTTTGATTCCTCACTACTGGACAACTACATTTTCTTCCTCAGCACTGGGTGGTACTGAGGTGAAAACAACTTTTGTGGTCCTCTACTTCCCTTTAATTTAAAAGCTTTCTGGAATTTCAGCAGTGATCATCATCCTTTTCCTGCTCAAACCCCACCTCCACAAAAATGTGAGTGAGAAATTTAAGATAGAAGTTCTGTTCAAGGCAAGAAGATTCCAACCTCAAATATTCACTGCATCAACTTATGTCATACCAGCTGTTCTGTCCTTATGTAGTAAATTATTCTTGAAAACAAATGAGGACAATAGTACCCTCATTGCCATCATTACTAATTTTTATATAAGCTGCTTTCATATCCAAGTATATGCATGTGAAACATTTGTACAGGTAAATTAGTATTTAGGAATTTAAAAACAGTAACACCCACAAATGTCCTAAGTTCTCAAATCTATACAATTGTTTTCCTAACTGGAAACCTGAACATCCTAACTATTCATCAAAAACATGTCAGAATACTGGATAGCTCTATAATATAAAATAAAATCCATTAATTTTATGCTTCTGGTTATTGCTTAATCCTGTAGTTTTCAAAGAAGCCCACTGAATAGTTGGATATTTACTAAATAGTGTTGATTTCTACTAGCCAAACTTAGCCCTAACAAACCAACAGCTGAACCAGGATAATCATTCTCAACTTATTGTCTATTTAGGAATTTGAAACATTGTCATTTAAAGACTTCATTTTTCCTGTAGACTTCAACATGTGTGGCCCCATACAACACTGTTTTTGAGGTGATCTCTGAGTCTGACTTTGTAATAACTTTATCAACTTCACTTTGGCTATTGCTTCGATACCAATGAGCAAATTTCTTTTTCACAGCCTCTGCAATGAGAGCAGCAGGGTCAGTAGGGACCACTGGTTTGGGCTTTACATCTTTCTCTGACTTTTTTTAACAAAACAAAGTTTTACACTGTTCATATCTTTAAGGACTTCTAGCATATTTGGCATGTCAGGTTTCTTTGGACTCTTCTTAACCAAAGTTTTCCCAGCATTGGCTTTTTTCTCTCTCCACTCTTTAATCAGATCAATAGCACCTGTACTTTGATGGAGCCCTGTTGTAGGGAGGGGAGGTGGTGGTGGCGGAGGTGGAAAATAAATTTCTGGGTGTGATACTGGCATCAGTTTATTTTAAAACTCCACAGGTGATTCTCACATACCAGAGTTGAGAATCACTTGTAGATGCCATAAAGAAAGTTATAAAAGATGTAAAATTTGCAACAAAAGCCAGCATTTTAAAAGACTGATATGAGAAAAAGAAAATGCACTGAACTTAAAAATCAGGCCTTAGTTTTTAGTTTTCTGTCTATCCCTATGTGTAAGTAAATTCTGGACTCCTACTCTATCAGCAAATAATTCATATTCTGGGCTCTTCTCTAAAACAAGGACATAAGATGATTGCCAATATTATTTCTAACCAAAATTGTATAATTTATCTTTTAGCAGGTGGCATTTCATAGTCTGAAGTGATGTGATATTATTTAACATCACTAATATAAGCACAGAAAACATAAATTTAGTGGTATTCAATATTACATTGTTAGAGACTAGATGTGAGGTGCTGGGGGTAGAGAAAATATCTATTCAATAGTTGTTTTTTTAAAATAAAATTTTATTGACATATCCATACATGAACATACATAATAGGTGTATAGTAAAAATTGTGAATTTACAAAACACACATACACCTTGCATTGTTGTGAAACATGTTACAAACTGTGAAAGAGCATTGTCAAAATATTACTAACTATAGCCCATATCTTACATTTGGTGTATTTTCCCCCCAACCCTCCCAATTATTAACACCTGTATTAGTATTATACATTTGTTATAGTTTATGAGAGAATGTTCTCATATTTGTCCTGTTAACCTCAGTTCGTCTTCCACCACTGGATTCCCTGTTTTATACAGTCCCTTTGTACAGTCCATACAACATGAATACTCAGTGGCTTTCATTTTCATCAGAGTTGTACTGTCATCACCTCAGTCAATTTTAGAATGTTTTCATTACTCCAAAAGGAAAAATTCCATATACCTTATACCCCTCTATTTTTGTTCCTTAGAATTGAAATATCTTCTTGCCATTGCTGCAAAATATTACATTACTATTGACTATCATCCATAAATTACATTAGTTGTAATTTTCCCATGTATCACCATATTCTTAGCACTTTGTAAATGAAGAGCAATCTTATATTTATACTATTAACCACAATAATCATCCACCACTGAAATAATTGTTATACATTCCCTAGCTTATTCTCTAGTTTCCTTTCAATTGACATTTACATCTACAAACTACCCCTTTCAGCCACAATCACATTTATAAATCACCAGTGTTAGTTATACTCACTATAATGTGTTATTCTCAACTCTATTCATTTCCACAGTTTTACAATTAACCTTATTAATAATGCTGCATACATTAAGCATCAGCTCCCATTCTTAACCCAACATCTATTACCTAGTAACCAATACCCTTGAATTTACTCATGGTATTTGTTCATATTAGTGAACCATACAATATTTGTCCTTTTTTTTTTTTTTTTTTTTTAATATTTTTCCTTTTGTGTCTGTCTTATTTCACTCAGTATCCTCTAAGTTCATCCATGTTGTCATGTGCATCCCAATTTTATTTCTTCTTACAGCTGAATAGTATTCCATTGTGTGTATATACTACATTTTGTTTATCCATCAATTGATGGACACTTCGGCTAGTTCCATATTTTAGCAATTGTGTATAATGCTGCTGTGAAGATTGCTGTGAAAATGTCAGTTCGCATCCTTGCTTTCAGTTCTTCTGAATATATTCTTGGTAACAATATTCCTGGATCATATGGCAGTTCTATATTTAGCTTCTTGAGGTACTGCCAAACTTCCACAGAGGCTATACCATTCTACATTCCTACCAACAATGAAGGAGTGTTCCTATTTCTCCACATCCTGTCCAGCACTTGTTGTTTCCTGCTTTTTGTTATTGTTTTGTTTTGTTTTTGATGACCATTCTATAAGGTGTGAAATGGTACCTCGTAATTTTGATCTGCATTTCCCTAATAGGGACGTTGAACATTTTTTCATGTGCTTTTTGGCCATTTGTATTTCCTCTTTGGAGAAGTCTTCAAGTCTTTTGCCTGTTTTTTAAATTGGGTTACATGTCTTTTTATCATTGAGTTGTATGATCTCTTTATATAACACGGGTATCAAACCCTTCCTTATTGGATATGTGGTTTCCAAATATTTTCTCCCATTGAGTAGGCTGCCTTTTTACTTTCTTGACAAAGTCTTTTGAAGAACAAATGTGTTTAATTTTAAGAGGCCCCATTTATTAGGTTTTTAAAAAATCTTTCTTACTAAATTTTTATAGTAAGTACTCAGTCATACACAATGTCCAGTAGGTGGCGATAATAACCTTTTATACTAATTTTAAATAGTGTGCTTTTTGGTAAATACTTGTTCTGTCATTTCACAATACAAATATAAGCAAAATGCTTTATAGACCACTTGGGCCTTTGTTTTGGAGTAGGTGTTTTATTTGTTCATTTTGTTATATTTTGGGCATGTTAGAAAGGTTGCTTTAGGTGTCGGTTTGTACTAATGTTTCTGAAGAGATTTTTTAAAACTTTCTTTTAAAAAAAAACTCTTATAGTTTTTTTTTCCAAATATACAGAAAATTTAAAATTAACACCTATGTACTCATTAGCCAGCTTCAGCAATTATCAGCATTATGCTATTTTCCTATGTTCATCTATCCCTCCCAGCTACTCATCACTATCCAACTGGACCTCTTGCTTGCTAGAGTAATTAAAAGTAAATCTCATATGTCACTTAACCTAGAAATAGAGTTATAAGAATAGTCCACTATAGTTTCAAGGAAAATTTAGTGTCCCATTTTTTTTTTTTTCCCCAGAATCCACTTGTTTGTGTTCTTCTCAGGCCATTGAGGGCATTTAGTAGTTTTTTTGAATGATAATTTTCAGATAATAGGTGATAATTTTAGTTCTGTGAGAACTTAGAGTACATAGTAACATAATTAGCCATGAAAGTTTGTAGACTTAAAAAAAAACAAGCAGGAAGAAATTGGTATCATCACTTAAATTTTTATCTTTAAATCAAAATATGAAATTAGAAATTTAACTGTTCCTCTAAAGAATAACTTGAAAAATCCAGTTTTCATCTGAAGGAATGAAAATTTCTATTGTTTTTTTATTGTTTTTTTTTTAATTAAAAAAAAATAGAAGCACATTAAATACATTTGGCCAAATAAAGGAAGAAAGAATACAATGATCTATCATTTAATTTCTAAAGCAAGCACTTAACGTTGCTCTGTTTCCTTTCTCCTCCCTATGTGGAAGTACTGTAGCAATTTGATATTTATGAATTCCAAAAATAAATAATGGATTATGTTTGTAAACTGGTCTGTTCCTCAGATTATATTGGATTCAGAGCTTTCACTTTTACTTGATTAAATTATGATTAAGGCTTTGATTGGGCCATGTCGGTAGGATGTTGAGTGCCCGCCCCCTTGGTGGGCAGGGACTCACAGAGAAAACTACACGGCAGAGGAGTTAGTTGGAGTTTTGGATCCTGGAGCCCCAGGAAATAGACACACAGGGGAAGAACACAGAAATAGAGATGGCTCCATAGACACGGCAGAGGCCCTGGGAAGAGAGAGAGCCTAATAGTCTACAGCTGACCTCGTGGAGAGACTAGAGCAGCTAAGCCTGGAGAGAGATGAGACTTATCTCAGCCTATAGCTGATATTGGAAGAAGCTGGGACCATGGAGCCTTAAGAGGAAGAGGAAACCTGAACCCTTGCAGATGTCAGCAGCCATCGATCCAACACATGGCAGCAGACTTTGGTGAGGGAAGTAACTTATGCTTTATGGCCTGGTAACTGTAAGCTTCTACCCCAAATAAATACCCTTTTATACAAACCCCATTGACACTAATACAGATACTGATATTTATGTCTTTCATAAGA
Source organism: Cabassous unicinctus (assembly GCA_029593785.1). Classification (NCBI taxonomy): domain Eukaryota; kingdom Metazoa; phylum Chordata; class Mammalia; order Cingulata; family Chlamyphoridae; genus Cabassous; species Cabassous unicinctus. The sequence goes on from JAQZBX010013674.1 coordinate 16,790, forward strand.
GTAGGGAAGTTTTCAGTCATTATTTCCTCAACTATTCTTTCTGCCCCTTTCCATTTTCTTCTCCTGGGATGCTGATAATGCATAGTTTCTGCGTTTGCATTGTCATTCAATTCCCTGAGACCCTGTTCCATGTATTCCATTCTCTTCTCTTTCTGTTCTCCTGTCTTTCCCAGTTTAGATGTTCTGTCTTCAAAATCACTAATTCTGTCTTCAAATAGTGCAAATCTGCTCTTATGTGCCTCTAATGCATTTTTAATCTCCTCCGTTGTGTCTTTCATTCCCATAAGGTCACTTACTTTTCTTTGCAGACTTTCAAATTGTTCTTTATGCTCACCCAGTGTCTTCTTAATATCCTTTATCTCTTTAGTCATATTTTCTTTGAATTCTTTAAAATGATTTAGGAGAGTTGTGTGATTATTAATGATTGTCTTAAATCCTGTATCTCTTCAGGATATTTGGTTTGTTCTTTGGCTGGACCATCTCTTCCTGTTTCCTATTATAGCTTGTAATTTTATGCTGATGTCTAGGTATCTGAATATGTTGAATTTACTCTGATGGCTGATTTCTCTCTCTTGCCTATTGTTAATATTTTTTCACAGCTCTTTGATATTTGGTTCAACTTTATCCTAAGTCTTTAAAATTGCCCTGCTTAACTTACCAAAGTCATGCCAGGGACTCTAATGGGGCACAGACTTTCTTCCAAAAAAATAGCAGTTTCTAAAAGCAGTTTCTGTCCATGTGATTTCCAGACTGACCAGCAGATGGCACTTGTTGGCGCACTTTTCCATGGGGGTGTATTTCAGTTTTCTTTTATTTTTGTCTGGCCAGAGCTGAGATTTAAAGTGGGCTCTGTTGGTGGAATTCACTGAAGAAAAGCACCCACACCCACACTCCCCCTCCCTGTAACAGCTGGCAGGGAGGAAGACGTCTGCTCCCATTTCAGCCAGCTGAAATGATCCAGGGGTTCTACCCCTGCTGGATATCTGGGTGGCATGGGGGTGAGGGGGATAGCCCTTCCTGGCCATTGGGAGGTTTGGTAACTCAGTTTGTCATCTTGGCTTCCTCATCTCTCTGTCCCTCACCCTCCTGGGAGCTGTAAAGCACTGTCCTGGTCTGCCGACCGCCAAAGCAGGTCCCTTGGGCAGCCCCTGGCTCCCTCTCTGTTGTTCCTGTGAGAGCTGAGCCTTATCTGGCTAATCTGATGCCATGTTCCCACCTTTTACTTTTAATTCTTTCTTGGGTTCTGTTACTTAATGTCTGAGTTTTTATAGCTCTCATTTATATCATCCTTTCATGTCTTATGTTATTTTCTAATATGTTTTAGCTTATTTTAAATTAGATATGTTAGGCTTTTGACCATTTTTTAACAGTCTTCTTGACATATTTTCATTGTCTGTAGTGATGTTATTATTCTTATTCCTTTTCTATTCTTATATAGCTTTGTACAGAATTTGACTTCAATACTTTTCTTGAACTTTTAGAAGGAGGTTTACTTTAGATATCGTTTCTAACCCCACAAAGCACCATCTTCTGTTATTTTCATGTAGAGTTAAAAGGGGGGGCGGGGGTGTGTGTGGCAACTTCCTCTCTGAGATTCCCTGACTCCATTTCCCTTCCCGACTTTTATCTAGATCTTTCCCCCTTTAATCTCTTTTGCCCCTGTCTGCTCAATTTTTATTTTACTCCCAATAGTTTCTCTGTATAGGGCCCTAACTTAGAAAGAATTGCTGATGGATCCACTTGGAGAATTTAGAGAGGCTAGATTGCTCCAACCCTTTAGGTTTTACCACAGCTCCTTGCATTCTCCCTATTGGAGTGGGCTAAGCCCCTCCCAGTTTTAGCTGCTGTTCTCAAATTACCCACAGAACTTTCCAGTGACTATCTCTAGTTCTGTTTGGAGGTTCTTCTGTTCTCAATCAAGCATATGCTCTGTTTTGCCAATTAGCACCAAAGTCTTGTGTCGGTTGAATCCCACTTGTATTTTGGAGTTTGTAAGGATACCTTGTAACTTAATTTTATTGTGAATGTTTCCAGAACCATTTTTGGTTCTGTCATCTAGTTGTTTTGTTTTTATGTGAGAATTCAGGAAAATCCAAAAACTATATTCATTGTGTTACAAAGTTCCCCACCACCACCAACAATGAAACACTCAAAGATGTTGTATTGAACCAATGTAACAATCCTTTGAAACAGATAAAGCAAATGTTTCTATTTAATTAATACATGAGGAGCTGAGATTTGAAGGAGTTATTAAGGCAAAATGAAAAAGTCAACTTGGTTTAACCTAGGATATCTTTGTCGTCTATTTCTGTTGCATGGCAGCATAGTAGAAGTCCTCTGATCCTACAATTCTACCTCTGATTTAATAACAGAGACTAGGGTAGGACGGAAGATATTTTGGCTCTAGAGGTTCTCCACATCTCCAGCTCTTTACTCATTTCCAACTTATTTAAAACAAACAAACAAACAAACTGAATTTGCTAGATTAGTATTTGCAAAGTAAGGTCTAACACTTTGTATCTCATTACATGCTACATACAACTTTATATTATTGTTTCTTAAGCTGGTAATTGATTTACTGAACACTAATTTATATAAATTTTGAAGTTAAATAGAATAATAACAGTATTTCCCAGAATACAGTGCAAATACTACTGGTGGTACAAGAAATGAATTTAGGTGGTAAGTGAACCAACACTTTAATAATTATGTCTTTTCATGTGTACTTGGAAAATTAACTAGCACATGAAGACCATGATTTCATGGGTGCCATAGCCTAGGGTGACACCCATAGTAAGTAATTATGCTTTTTGTTAAGTCTACTTAAAAAATATTAACTAAATTATATAAATGGCACCTAGACATGGAAACTCATGATGATGATAAATGACTGAAATTTAGAAACTGAAAAAAAAAATGGTTTATAATTTTTTACTATTATTTCAAAAATTGTATTTCAGTATTCTTTTTCTGTTTTGATAACTTATGTTGATTAAAAATAAATTTAAAATCTGTAATGAGGAATTTTTTTTTTTTTAATTGTCAGATACTGATGCTAATAGTGATTCATGCACCAAACAGAATGCTATATATTTTAGAGTTGTGTAGGAGGGAAGGCTGTATAATGTTTCAGTTGTGGCAATAATTAATACAAACTTTAAAGTTATCAAAGCAGTCTTCACAAAATTATATTGCATTACCACCAGTTCATTTGTAGAGAAGTACATGATAGTTTAGTAAGTTTGACCTCAGACTTCTGCAAAGTTGTAGAATAGCATGCTTATAAACAGAAACTACCACAGGGACAAGTCACACTAAACTCACTTCATTTCCTTTTTGATGACTTGTAGATCAGGAGACTATAATAGATACTGTATGTTGTCTAAGCAAGGTATTTGATAGACTCCCTTACAACCCTGTAGAATAGATGGAAAAATTTGGATTCTATGTTGGGTGAATTTACAGAAGTCCTAGTAGTGTATTCAAAAAGTAATTAACAACTAGGGGTTGGGGTGGGTGGGTGATGAGGAATTACGGCTTAATGAGTACAGAGTTCCTATTTGGGGTGATGAAAAAGTTTTAATAATGGATGGTGATGATGGTGGCACAATATTGTAAATATAGTTGATGTCACTGAACTGTACACATATGTTAGTTAAAATGGAAAATTGCATGTTGTGTATATGTTACCACAGTAAAAAATTTTGAAGTATATTGAATGAATGAACAAGTTCAGGAAACATAAGTATTGAATAATCTTGCAAATTACAGCTACCACTGAAATTAATAAATGGTCAGATATTTTAAAAAGTAATAAATGGATGGTTAGTTGAAGTTACATGCCTAGAACCAGGGAGATCATAGAGTCAGTTTGGACAATGCATCTGGAATAAGTATTGAACTCGAAATTCTATATTTTGAGAAATATTGGCAAATTAGAACATATTCAAAGGAGAATGGATGGAATATTTAAGGGAAGGAAACTATTTCAGATATATTTTTTTCTTTAAACAGCCTTTTGAGGTATAATTTACACACCATAAAATGTACCCATTTTAAATGTATAATTCAATAATTTTAGTAAGTGAATTTGTAGAGTTGAGCAACCATCACTACAATCCAACTTTAGAATCTTTCCATCACCCCAGAATGTTCCTTTGTGCCCATTTATAGTCAATCCCTGTTTCCACCCCTAGCCCTAGGCAACCACTGCTCTGTTTTCTGTCTCTATAGATTTTACCTTTTCTAGACATTTCATAAAAATGGAATTACACAACATGTAGTCTTTTATATCTGTCTTCTTTCACTTAGCATAATATTGCTACATTTCATCCATATTGTAGCATATATCAGTAGTCCATTTCTTTAATCATTGAATTAGTATTACATTGTATGAATATACCACATTATGCTTTTACATTCACCTATTGATGGACATTTGGATTATTTCCAATTTGGGGCCATTATGAATAATACTGCTGTGAACATTTGCATGCATGCCTTTGTGTAGACATATGTTTTTATCTGTTTTGGGTAGATTCCAAGAAGTGTGTGATGGTTTGAAGCCATCTTGAAGTCCAACTTCTGTATGTACCCCAGAAAATTAAGTTCTTGAAGCTAATCCATTGCTGTGGGTGTAGGCCTATTGTGGGTAGGACCTTTTGATTAGGTTACTTCAGTTAAGGGCCTTTTGATTAGGTTACTTTGGTCAGGTGTGGCCCAGGGTGGAACTTAATCCACTTACTGGAGTCTTTTGTAAGAGAATGAAGTTCAGACAAAAAAGAGAGACAGCCAGAGGAGCAAGAAGTTGAAATCCACAGACATTGAGAGAGAAAGCCACAGAAGCCAGAAGCTGAAAGCAACAAAATCTGGAAGAGAAAGGAGGGATTAGCAGATGCTGCCATGTGCCTTCCCATGTGACAGAAGAGTCCAGGATTATTGGCAGCTGGTTTTCATAGAGAAAGCATCGCCTGATAATGCCTTGATTGGACATTTTCCTAGCCTCAGAACTATAAGCTTGTAAGCCAATAAATCCCCGTTGTAAAAGCCAACCCATTTCTGGTATATTTCATTTCAGCATCCTCTCAGCAAAACATAGTGGCATTGCTGATCATATAGTAAATTTATGTTTAACTTTTTAAGAAATTGCCAAACTGCTTTCCAATGTGACTGTACTATTTTACATTCTCTGCAGCAGTGCATGAAAGGTCTAGTTTCTGTACATCCTTGCCAACACTTGGGATTGTCTGTCTTTGTTATTGTAGCAATTTTAGTGGATGTGTAGTCAGTGTTTTAATTGAGAAAGTGAGTTTTTTGCTGAGAAAGTATTTGGAAGTAAATGATAGTTATTTTCAAATATGTGCCATTTGGAAAGTAGAATATATACTATGAAGCTCCAGAAGCAGAGCGGGGACTAATGGTAGACTTTATAGGAAAGTAAATTCTGACAAAATCTGAGGAAAAACTTAAATGTTATGGACTGTCTTGCAAAGTAGTAGTGACCATTTTATTGATTGTATTTATTTCCACGTATCAATTAGGATTCTTCAATTACATTCAACAGAAATGGCCTGACTGACTAAACTAGAGACATCTGTAAGTCTGTGGATTATTCACAAAAAGGAAAAGCCAAGCAGCTAGTACTTGGAAAGTGTGGGAAGCAAGACAGCCTGAGACCTAAGTTGCAGAAACCAACAGACAGTCTCCTCAGACAGCCACTGTCCAGTGAATCAGCTCTGTTTTCTTACCTTATGTCACTCCACTAAAGAGTTAAATTCTAAGGTGCGAGTGTTTGCTTGGCTTTGTTTAGTTTACATGCCCACTTTTTGACTGAGAAAAGGCACAACTCATAGTCCCACCAAAAGTGTGTACAATAGGGTAGAAGAAATTCTCCAGAAGAATATTGAAGTGCCTTTACCAAAAGGAGAATGGGTGCTGGGAAGGGAAAACCAACAGATGCTACTATACTAGCTCACTATATCTAATGAATAGTTAGGAGAAATTAATTAATAACATTGATAGTTTGGCCAAGAAACTTTAAGGCCCATTTATTCATCAACTACTTATTAAATGTGTCTTCCTAAATCAGTAACTACATTGCTTTGAAATAAAAATATTTACTTTGATCTCTAAAAATATTTTACCTACATAGCAAATATTCTTTGGAGGCAAAACATTGTGGCTCATTTATTTTTTTGGGAGTGGAGAGTTGCCAATTTTGTTTTATTAAATATAAATGCACACACATGAACAGATTCCCATGGTTGAAAGATTCAGTTGGATAGAGCAAAAGTTTTGTGATTCCTTCACCCAGCCTCCCTTGTAGCTCCATGGCAATCTTCTGTGCTTGTACATATTATATTCCTTTATCTACACAGTTAATTGTTTATTGGTATATGGAGATTTTTTACATTTTAAAATATAGATACCATCATACTTATATATTGTTTTGCAATTTAATTGCTTTTATTCAGCAATATTTGCAGCATTATTCCAAGACTACTACATTTTAAAAAATTCTTTATAGTATTCCATAATGAATGTACCTTGATATATGTTACAAGTCACCTATTTTTTTTTTTTTAGCAGTTAAAAAAAAATTTATTTCATTTATTTATTTCTCCCCACTCCCTTGTTTGCACTTGCTGTGTCTGTTAGTCTTCCTTGCTTCTTTAGGAGGCATCGGGAGCTGAACCTGGTCGGGGGGGGGACCTCTGATGTGGGAGGGGGTGCCTAATCGCCTGAGCCATCTCCACTCCCTGCTTTGTTGCATCTCTCATTATGTTTTTCCTCCCTGTGTCTCTTCTTGCATCATCTTGTTTTGTCAGCTCTCTGCACCTGCCCGTCGCGTCAGCTCTCTGTCTTCTTAAGGAGGCACTGGGAACCTCTGCTTTCTTGTGTCTCTCATTATGTTTTCTTTTTCTTCTTCTTGTGTCTCTTGTTTTGTCAGCTCGCCATGCCTGCCTGTCATGCCAGCTTGCTGTCTTCTTTATGCGGCACCGGGATCCAAACCAGTGACCTTCCATGTGGTAGGCTGGAGCCCAGTTACCTGAGCCACTCCGCTTCCCACTAGTCACCTATTGAAGGACATTCAGGTTTTTCCAATGTATCATTTAGATCATTGTAATTATTATGTGTCTCTTGTGAATATGAGCAATTATTTCTCTAAGGTAGTTGCTAAAAAAAAAAAGCATAGACCCTGGAACCAGACTATAAGGATTTTAATTTCAGCTCTGCCACTTTCAGCTGTATATGTATGTGTATATGGTGCTGCCCAGTAATTTTAAGTAAATTTTTATTTACTTATAACTTATGTTCAGAAATATGAACAAATAATACATGTACAGCTCAATGACTTTTCCTAAAGTGAATGTGTATCCATCTCAAAGATTAAGAATTATAATAATACCAGTTCACTAGAAGCTCCTTTGTACTCTCCATCAAGGTAACCATCATCCTGACTTTCAAGACCATATATTTGTTTTGCCTGATTTTAAATTTCATGTAAATGGAATAATGGCCATATGGGCTTTTTTCTTGATCTGAGTTCATTCACTGAGCATTATGTTTATGAAATTCATCCATATTGTTGTATGTAGTTATAGTTTGTTCATTCGCATTACTATCTAATGTTCCATTGTGTGACTGTACCACAATTTATCCTTTCTGTATTCATGGGCATGTGGACTGTTTCCATTTGGGGTTTTACCAATAATGCTGACATGAACATTCTTGTATATTTCTTTTGGAGAAGTGTTAGGGCTATTACAAATTATGCTTCTTATGAACATTTTTGTTCACTTCTCTTGGTGAACATAAGTAGGCATTTCTGTTGGATATATGTCTAGGACTGGAATTACTGAATCCTAAGTTAGGCATATGTTCATTTATAGCAAATGATGCTAAACAATTTTCCAAA
>JAQZBX010013674.1:24807-39594 GCA_029593785.1 Cabassous unicinctus
AAAAAAAAAAAAAAAAAAAAAAAGACCAAAACAACTTAGAGTAAGTCAGTTATTCTCACAAGTTACTGTCTTCCTTGGGGAAGGATTAATATTGTTTGGATTAACCTATATAATAAAGGACCCTCTTGTCATGTTGGTCAGGATACCCATACTCTAAAACCTGGTTTTGGACATTGTCTGCTTTTTATATCTATATTCCATTCAGTAAAATTGCGTGTATAATGCTTTGGAATGATGTTTTTGATATTCTTTACAATTTCAACAAGAACTCCAAAGTCATGGGTCATGCTTTGTCATTCCCCATCTCCAACCAGGCCTGTAGAGATGGTGTGAATCACAGAAAACTTTACCAATGATTTCTTTCTTTTTTTTCAGTATAGTGCTCTAGACAGTCACAAATGTTGATTAGGAGTATAATGGAAGATAAAGTGCTTTGTCATCCTGTACCTCAAGTACAAGTAGTTTACTTAGTCTTATAATTTTCTCAAGTATTGCAATTGTTGGGTGGTCCGGTATTTCCTTCTCAGACCTAAAATTTAAATCTATTGTTTAGGATACCGAGAAGCTGGTTTACTTTTAGTTTTGTCTTACTTAGTTTTTTTAAATTTTCTTTTTCTTTCTGTTTTATTTTTTTAATCTTTTTTTTTCATTTTGTCTAGGAGAAATTCTGAAGAGGTTCCTACAGCTTCATAGTGAAAGTACATTAGAGGAAGTTATTTGAAAGAAGAGAAAAGATAATATAGATACAAGGTTAAGCACAAATCATGGCAGTTTTTGGGGGGTGGGGGAAGATTTTAAAGGGCTGTGAGGCTCTGGAGTATATTGGTTATGATATTATATATATATTAATAATAGCTTGTACTTCAAATTAAAATTAAAAATCATTTATGATAATAAACCATAAATAGGGTTTTTCATACAGAAAACAGACAGAAATGAAAGCCAAAACTATATATTTAAAAATCCAGTGTGAGCTTTTTAAGTGGAGGATATCCCATAATTCTCCCACTATTAATGATAACAATTGGTTTATAGTTTTATAAAGTTATTTCAGTTACATTACCTGATTTGGTCCCCAAAATTCTGTGAATTATGAAAGGTGATTTGTCTAATAAGTGAAAGATATAATGTAGCTAAAGGTACACTGTAAGTTAAAGATGTATAATGTAAACCCTAGAGCAGCCACTAAAAAATGAAACAAAGAGGTATAGCTAACAGATCAAGAGATGCATAAAATGGAATACTAAAAAATGATTAGTCCAAAAGAAGGCAAGCAAAAAGTTTAAAATTATTATTATTATTATTTTTTTTTTTAAAGATTTATTTATTTATTTTACCTATCCCCGCCCTTGCTGCTTGTGCTGCTGCGTCCATTCGCTGCGCGTCTTCTCCGTGTCTGCCCATCTCCCCCTTGCTGCGAGGTCCCGCCGCACCAGCCCACGGCGCCGCGCAGGCCGGCCTGCCCTCACAAGGAGGCGCCGGGAAGCGAACCCGGGGCCTCCCATATGGTAAGCGGGTGCGCTATCCACCGCGCCACACCCGCTTCCCGCCGCGAGGTCGCCGCATCAGCCCACCCCACCGCCCAGGCCGGCGCGCCCCCACAAGGAGGCCCCGGGACGCGAACCCGGGTCCTCCCACACGGTAAACGGGGGCCCTATCCACTGAGCCACACCCGCTTCCCTAAAATTATTTTTTTAATGGGAAAGGAAAAACCCAGAGCTAACATCATACTTATTGGTGAAGATTGAATGCTTTCCCCATCAGATCAGATATAGCACAGTATGTCTCATCTCACCACTTATATTCAGCAGTATACTAGAGGTTCTAGTCATGGCAGTTATTCAAGAAAATGAAGCAAAAGGCATCAAAATAGGAAAGGAACAAGTAAAATTATTCTATTTGAAGATGACATGATATTGCATACAGAAAATTCTAAAGAATACACACACACACACACAATTAGAGCTAATAAAGGAGTTCAGCAAGGTTGCAGGACACAAGACAAATATACAAAAACCAATTGTATTTCTATACACTAGCAATAAGCAACCCGGAAAGGAAATTAAAAACATAATTCCATTTACAATAGCACAAAAAAAGAATAAAGTCCTTAGGAATAAATTTAACAAAAGAGTGTAAGACTTGTGTACTAAAAATTACAATACGTGGTTGAAAGAAATTAAAGAAGACTTAAATGGAAATATATGCCATGTTCATGGACTGGAAGATTAATATTGTTAACATGGCAATACTCTCCAATTGGATCTACAGATTCAATGAAATCCCTTTCAAAAACCCAGGTAACTTCTTTGTAGAAACTGCCAAACTGATCCTAAGAGGTATACAGAATTGCAAGTGGCCCAGAATAGCCAAAACAATCTTGAAAAATAACAAAGAGGACTCACATGTCCTAATGTCAAAACTTACTAGAAAACTACAGTAATCAAGTCAGTATACTACTGACGACAGGATAGGTATATAAATCAATGGAGTAAAATAGAGAGTCCAGAAATAAACTCTCGCATTTATGGTCACTTGATCTTCAACAAGGGTACCAACACAGATCAATGGGGAAAGAAGAGTCATTTCAACAAATGGTGCCCAAACAACTGGATCTCCACGTGCAAAATAATGAAGTTGGACCCCTACCTCACCCCATAAAAATTAACTCAAAGTGGATGAAAGAACTAAATATAAGAGCTAAAATGAAAGAACTCTTAGAAGGAAACATAGGCAGAAATCTTTGTGACTTTGGATTAGGTAAGATTTTCTTAGATATGACACCAAAAGCACAAGCAACAAAAGAAAAAATAAAGTGGACATCATCAAAAGTAAAATTTCTGTGCTTCAAAGGACAACATCAAAATAGAGAAAAGACAACCCACACTATGGGAGGGAAATTTTGCATATTTACAATACAGCTGTTAAGGGACTTGTACCTAGAATATATACAGAATGCTTACAATTAAGTAATAAAAAGACAAATAACCCAGATTAAAAATGAGCAAAGGATTTGAATATGCATGCCTCCGAAAAAGATATACAAATGGCAATAGCACATTTTTGGCCATCAGGGAAATGCAAATCAAAACCACAATGAAATACCAGTTCATGCTTACTAGAATGGCTGAATCAAAAGCACAGATAATAACAAGTGTTTGTGAGAATGTGGAGAATTTGGAATGCTCACATATTGCTGGTGGGAATGTAAAATGGTGCATTCACTTTGGGAATTTCTAATTTCTAATTTCATTCCATTGTGGTTAGATGACATACTTTGTACAATTTCAATCTTTAAATTTATTGAGGTTTATTTTATGGTTAATTAAGCATATGGTCTATCTTGGAGAATGTTCCATGTGTATACTCTGCTGTTGTTGAGTAGAGTGTTTTAAAGATGTCTGTTAGTTCTAGTTGGTTTAAAGTTGTTCAAATGTACTACCTTTTTTTATTAGGTTCCTATTTTTAAAAAAAATATGTCAATGACACATTTTTTTGAGTATTTCCCCCCTAAGCCCTGTGGTTTTTATTATGGAAATTTGCATAGCATTGTGATTTTTAAGAATGCTATGTCAAGTTATAGATGAACTGACTATGCTTAAATTATCCGTATTTTATTTTATGCAAATTGTACCTCTGTAATGTTTATTTGATAAGAAATTAATATTTCTGGGGAAAAGATATTTAAGATGGTGAATTACAGTTTCTTATAATAACAAATTATTGTATTAAATAGGAAGTTTTTGAAGTCTTACTCCTTTAAAAGAGGTTTTTATTCATCTATCATACTAACAGCTGTTTAAATCCATTTTTCTACCTCCACTAGTCTTGTTATATGAATCCAATTTTTTCAAAGATGTGATTGTTTTTTCCTCTTAAATTCTATAGTGAAATGCCTATGCCTTTATTATTATTTTTTAATTGCAAGGATTTACTGATGATTGGAATAGCTGACCTTTAAATTCTTGCTGTCAACCATGCTAGGCTAAGAGGGACTATATTTACCAGCAGTTGCTCTTTAATCCAAGATACAATGTCCCCTTTCTTTATGATCATTTAAAAAGAAAGGATTGATTTCATTTCTTGCTCTTCACCCAATCATGACTGTTCGTTAGAAAGCAATTTTACATTGGTTCAATGCTTAAATTAACCATTAATAACAGGTGGTCTTGTCAAGTTACCTCAATAGAGTCATTGAAAAGTCAAAAGAATAATAAATCATAGCCTTAATTACATATCTTTAGCTTAAAAGAAGAAGTCCCTTTTCAATGAGAAAAGTAACCATTTAACAAATATGTGTTCCCATGGGAAAATAACATTTGGTTATGTCATCGTAATAACCTCCTCAACATTCTAAAAGAATAAAATCCAACACAACAAAACCCTGTGAGTATCTACTAAAAGTAAGATGGGATATAAGTCTGATTTAACTATAGTGTAAAATTTAGAAGGCATATTTTGTGACTTATAGCCCAGTTTTAATAATAAAATCAACAAACATCATTGAGCTTTTAATTATGGGAAATAAAATGACAAGAGTAAATAATTATTGCTGTCATTGTTTATCCAAATTTTTATTTTAATAGATCAGTCTTGGATGGTTAATTCTAGATGATATTAAGTTTCTCATAATTTAGTGATAGGTGGAAGTAGTCATATTTATAAAAATGATCACTCTCTAGAAATACACATGTAATATCAAAAGATTAACTATATTTATTGCTAAATTTTAGCTTAAATGTTTAGTTTAATTAGGGAAATCTCATCCTGTTGTTCTCTCATTAGATGCTATTCTTCTTACATAGCACATATTAAAATCTATTAATGTGTATTCATTTCTGTTCATTTGTTTAGTGTCCATGTCCAATGTCTTACTCTCCTACATACATACATTTACAGCCACATATGCAGCACCTAGCACCATGCCTGTCATATAATATGCACTGAAAATATTTGTTGAATGACCAAATAAAATGTCAAGAGCCCTGCCTCAAACTCCAGCCTTAACTCTATTCTTACTAAATAACTTGAGTGTAGTATCCAAGATGGCCGAGTAGGGAATGGCAGGCTGCACTCGTCCTCTAGAAACGGCGAGAAGGGAGGCAGGCTTGCTGGCATAAAGGAGGCTGGGGTGTCACAGTGGTGATATTTGATGGTGGCTGGAGAGGGAGTTCCCAGCTGGGCACCCGGGAAAAGGGGAGCCACTCAGCCAGTCAGGAGAAGAAGAGAGCTTACCAGCCAGCCAGGGAGAAAGAAAACCGTCCAGACAGCCCTGGGGTAGGGAGTCATGCAGCTGGCTCTGGTGGAGACTGGAGCTGCTGGGAAGCATCCCACAGATGGGCCTTTTCCCAGCCTGCTTAGGGTAGGGGAGAGCTAGGCAAGCAGTGGGGAGAGCTGAGGGAACTTAGCTGGAGGCTCTCTCTCTCTCTCTCTTTCCTATTACCTTTAAAAAAAAAATTTTTTTTTTGTTTTTCTTTATTGGGCTACTGGCTGAGAGGTTGGCTGTGGGTTGATTGATTGGTAGGTAAAGCAGATGGAGAGGGTGGATTAGGAAGTCACTGGTGGGCTGAGAGGGAGGCCTAGTTTTCTGTGTGTGTGTGGTGGGAGGAGGGATGATGAACTGGACAAAACAGGCAGTCTAAGAGGAGGAGCCTAGCCTGGTGGTCTGACAGATCTAGATTTTTGTTTTGTTTTGTTTTGCTTGTTTGTTTCTTCTTCTTGTCTTCCTTATTTTCATTCCTTCTTCCCGTGTTTTCTTCTTTTCTTTCTTATCTTCCTAGTTCTCTGGTATTTTATTGTTTCCCTTTTTTTCTTCATTTTATCTTTTGTTTATTATTATTATTATTTTACCCTCTTTTTTCTTTTTTCTCTTTCCTTTCTCTTTTTATATTTTTTTCTTTTATATCTTTCTTTCATTTTTTTCTCTCTTCTTTTCTTCCTTCCTGCCTTTCTTGGTTTTGTCTTTCTTCTCTTCTCACTTATCTGGCATTTAATTTTATTTATTTTTATTTTTTTCTGTTTCTTTTTTTTTTTACCTTTTAAATATTTATTCCTGTTTACTATTTTCCCTCTTTTTATTTATTTTTCTCTCCCTTTTGTTCTTTGTCCTTTCTTCTTTTTAAAATTATTTATTTTTCTTTTTTCTCTTCTTCATTTCCTTTTTGGGGTCTAATATATTTTTTTTGCTGAACATGGGCAACTACAAGGATATAGAATAAGTAGAACCAAGTGGTAAAGAGGACTCCTAACACAAAACCAAACTAAAAGAAAACCCTAGACTGGAAAGAGAAACTAACCTACTAAATAAGCCCATCAAGATAAACAGATGCCTAGACATCAGCAAAAAATTACAAGCCATACTAAGAAACAGGAAGTCATGACCCAGTCTGATGAACAATCTAAAAAGCAGGAGAAGACCCCCAACATGGAACAACTAATCAAGGATGTCCAAACAAATATCCTTAATCAACTCAATGAAATGAAGAGATAAAAGATATCAAGAAGACACTGGGGGAACATATAGAAGAAATTGTAAACATACATAAAAAGATAACAGAACTTATGATGATGAAAGACAAAATGCAAGAAATTAAAATTTCACTAAAGGCACATAACAGCAGATTTGAACAGGAAGAGGAAAGAATTAGTGATGTAGAAGATAGGGCATCCAAAATTGTACAGATAGAACAGATAGAAAAAAAAAAAAGAAACAAAGAAAAAATTCAGCAGGGACTCAGGGAATTGAATGACAACATGAAACACACCTTATGGACATCCCAGAGGGAGAAGAGAAGGGAAAGGGGGCAGTAGGAGTGTTTGAGGAAATAATGGCTGAAAATTTCCCAACTCTTATGAGGGACATGGATATACAAGTCTGGAAGCACAGCATACTCCAAGCACAGTAAATCTTAGCAGACCCACCCTGAGACACATACTTATCAGATTGTTTAAAGCTCAAGACAAAGACAGAATCCTGAAAGCAGCAAGAGAAAAGAGATCCATCACATATAAGGGAAGCGTGATAAAAATTAAGTGCTGATTTCTCATCTGAAACTATGGAGGCAAGAAGGCAGTGGCATGACATAGTTAAGGTGCTGAAAGAAAAAAAAACTGCCAGCCAAGAATTCTGTGTCCAGCAAAATTGTCATTCAAAATTGCGGGAGAATTCAAAATATTCACAGATAAGCAGAAATTGAGAGAATTTTTCAACAAGAGTCCTGCCCTTCAAGAAATACTAAAGGGAGTTCTGCAGGGTAAATAACCAAGCAACTCACCCTCTTTCTGCTTTTGTTGCCTTATTTGGTTTAGTGAATAACAATGATACCTTACATATACATTAAATATTTATAATATTCGAAACATTTTCACAGCATTCATCGAGTGATTGCAATGTGCCAGGTACTGTTTTAGGTATTAGGGGTACTGCAGTTAGAAAAAAAAAAAAAGACCAAAATCAACGTCTTCATGGATTTTACATTTCAGTGAAATCTGCTGTTTCAGTTTCGTCCACACAACAATGCTGTGAGGTGCATAACACTGATATTAATTTACTGGTGTGGAAATCAAGGCCCACTGCAGTTAAGTATTTACTCAATATCATTCAGCTTGTGAGTCTGAGAGCCAGCTAGTTTACATCCAGTGCTTCTGGCATTATGCTATCCTTCTTCCAACTCCTCATTTATCTTGTAGGAATCTTTTGAGGAAAAATGAGGTCCAATTTATTCAACATCTTAGGGTAAAATATACTACATAAATAAAAAGTTATGGCATGATTCAGGTTTTAAGGTGATCTTAAAAACTGGAATTTCAAGATAAATTAAATCCAAAGAAAATTTAAAATTTAAGTCTGAACTCCTTTGTTTAAATATGGTATGTTGCTATTTATGTAACACCTGATTCTTATACCTAGACCCTTAATTGCAGCAATTGGGGCTTCCTACAGTTAGGTTTTCTAATACTGTACATTAGTATGGAAATCTAGAGAGTGCCCGGAATGGATAACATATTAGTTGCTAAGGAAGGGAAATTATTATGCCACCTGTCTCTTATAAGGTGTTTTATTACCCAACTTGTTTTCTGAATCAACACATCAAAGGCACCATAACTAATGTAAACTATAGTAGCTTGCACATTTTTAACTGAATAAGCACTTTAGAGGAAAGACACCAACAAACTTTGTGCCTCTTCTCAATTTCAGTGGCTGCCTTGGAAAATTATCTTTGTCCTTCAAACTTTGTCTCCATGAGATGATCTCTTACACAACTATTAGATCATCAGATACCCCATATTCAAACTTAAAATAAGAATTTTCTTTATTATAAGCTTACAATAGTTCTTTACCGTTGATAGTAAGCTGCTTATAGAAAATCATGGAGTCTAATCAAAATTCTCAAAAATATCTTAGGCTTGTATAGAGGTACCAGGATATGGAAAATATATTCATTTGCAGAAATAGCAAAGTAATTTCTTTATAAATATTCCCTAAAGGCCATACATTCAATATAATTCGATTTGACCTTTTATCCTACTAAAGGGTTGGATAACCACAGAAAACCACTTTTCAAAGTATATTCCTTGACTGTGTTTCTTAAGATGTTGACAAGTATTATTGGGGAGAAGGAACGTTTCTGTAGTCAAATATGAGAAATGCTAAGTTAAATAGGTTTCTTTACTATGGGACTTCTCAGAGTCTTTAACATGTTAACATGTTAGTACATATTATAATCTCTAGTGGGCAGTATTCTCCCTAACATTTGGCCACAAAAATGTTTCCCCCCCTAGGATTATCTTGTAGGACTAGTGATCTGCAAAACACAATTTGGGAAACATTACCTTAGAGTATATATTGGCTTTTGCATAAAAGCCTATGAAGTCTATATTTTTTACAGGTTGCTCCTTAGACCCCTTCCACTAAAGCACATTTTCTCTGGGTGCTTTTTCAATTGTACCCAAGGCTTAAAATGCCATTTGTAGTCTGATGATACCCAAATATATAAATCCAGTCAACTTTGTTTCGTGTGCTCCAGAACCATGTGTACATCTACCTACCAAAATTTTCCACCTGGGTATTGAGACCCTCAAAGTCTATATATTCAAAACTGGACTGGATATCTTCCTTTTAAACTTGCTTGGCCTGCTGCTTTCCTATCTCACTGAAGCTCACTAGTTGTCCAAGCCAGTTATCCTTGATTTTGCCTGTCAACTTCTCATCCAACCATCAATATGACCTAACCTAATTATCTCTTTAAAAAGTTCGTTTCACTTAAATTACCCCTAATGTAGTTTAGCCTTTATTATCTCATAGTTTGCTAAAGCAACCCTCTAATTTAGCACCATTAAAAAGAAATATAAGAAAATAAATACTATAAAGATAAAAATTAAAAAATACATAGTACAAGCCACAAACACAAGCCACATGTGTAATTTAAAAAATTGTTAATACCAACATTTAAAAACATAAAATGAAACACATGAAATTAATTTTTGATATATTTTATTTAGCCAGTATGTCCAAAATTTTATCATTTCAACATGTGATCACTGTAAAAACTATTGATATATTTTACATCATTATTTTTGTATTAAGTCTTTGAAATCAGTGCGTATTTTATACTCAGTCTTCTCAATTTGTATAAGCCACATTTGAAGAGCTCAATAGCCACATGTAGCTGGTGGCTACAATATTGTACTGGTTTCCCTTCATTCTCTCCCCTTCTAATCCATTATCTCCACTGCAACGAGTGTGGCATATCTGATTTTATCACACACTGTTTAAGGTCCTTGATTGATTCGTGTTGCCTCAGCATTCAAGACCCATGATAATAAGCTGTACTTACCTTTCCAGCTTCCTCTCACTTTACATACTCCCACCCCCAACTCTAATTTAAGCTCCATCCATAGTGATTTACTTGTGGTTATTTCCCAAAGATACCGTGCTCTCTCTCCTTTGTAAATGTTTGCCATCTGATTGGAATAATCCTTCCCAACCACTTTGCCAGGCAAACTCCTATTCTGGTCTCAGCTTAGATTTCACTTCTTCCTGGAAATCTTCCCTAAAGACAGAAGTCTGAATTAGGTGTAACTTCCATGAACTCTCTTTGCACCATCTTTTTACAGTATTAGTACTTATTGCACTGTATTTTATTGGCCTGTATTACCACATACCTCTTCTGCTAGACTGTGAACTCCTATGAAGGTAGGGAATAGGTCTGTTCTGATAAGCATGACAATTAACTAGACTGGAAGCTCCTTGAAGAGATAGCACCTGGTACATTTTCACTAAATGATTTTTAAATAGAATTATGAGAGAAATAGAGCAATGGAACAATCAAAACACCTCTGCCCCACTGTGAGAGTTTCCCCCTTACAAGGTTTGCAGTGATTAACAGACCATGACTCAATTCCCCCATGACATAAATTGAAGAAAGGCAGCCTCTAGCCATAACCTATGGGACTGAATGAGCAAGCCATAGCCTACGGTCTTGGAGGCAGTGCATCTCCTCCCAAGAATTAACAAAGGAGCCATATAGCAGTGGAGCAGATAAGGGCCTTCACTCCTTCTGGGCCTAGGTACCACCAACCCCTCCCACATTCCAAGAATATCCTACATCCTAGCCCACTACTCCCTAGCCATTTGGCCCCAGGCTGTACTCGGTTTCCCTGCCTATTGATGTACTATATAAAGTCATATCCACCACCTTCCAGGGGTGGACTGTAGTCTATTCTTCAGACCCCGTCCATTGGGAGAGCTTCTCAATAAACTTCCTGCTTGCAATCATTAGTCTCCGTGTCCCAGTGAGTGCTGCTTTTCTCCAACATTTGGTGCCAGAAAGCCAGGACTGAGGTTGTGCTTAGACTGATCAGTTGGTGAGGGACCTCCACCCTGCTGCTGCTGAGAACCCATCCAACACCGGACACCAAATCATATCTGGATGAGTCAAGGATTTCTCCGCTGGAGAATCCTGCTCTCTCTTTTTTCCATTGTCTAGGACAACCCACTGAAAATCCTAGCACTAGGTCAGTGATCCTGAAAGTCCTCGAGGGCCACAGCAGGTGGGAGACCTGCATCCTCATGGGAAGAGACCCCTTGGCTCTGGACACATCTGTTCCCAAGTGCAGTCTCCCATATCCTTGTGCCCAACTAATTCACCCTTTAACACCCAGCCATCAGATTTCGAAAGCAATATAGTTGGCCTAACACAAATGTGTTCATTCCTGCATCAACTAACTGACTCTACTCTTTCTGTGCCAGAACCTTCTGCCCCCTTGCTGCCTATTCATCCTGGTGACTGGGTATACCTAAAAGCCTGACACCCCAAATCTTTAACCCCTAAGTGGATGGGTCCTTTTCTTGTCCTTCTAACCACCCCCACCACAGCAAAACTTTTAAACTCTCTGTCATGGATACACATTTCCAGATTGAAGCCGGCTCCATCACCTTCTGCAGACAGCAAACTACAAGACCCTGAGGCTCAAGATAACTGTACTTGTGAACCTCTGGGGGACCTACGATTGGAATTCATGAAGAACAGAGGTGACAACACACCAAATACAGGAGATATCACCTCTTTTAACACTTCAGGTTCCTCTAAATTCTTTACCTTTTCCTTCTGTGCCTTGTTTACAAAGTACACCTAAGCCTGGCAGCATCAACACATATGGTACTATTCAGAGTTTACACTTTTTGTAGTATTCTATCCTCACACTCAGCCAACTTTGTTGTCCTTTGCACCCTTTTGCTTGAGAGCAATACCTTAACATCATTCAGGACCTGTGGTTACAAGGAGATTTTTCTGATTTTTACCCCGAAGAAATCCTCTTCTTCTCCTTTGCCACCCTCTTTCTTTTCTTTACTGACTAAAGTCTCTCTACAATGGCCGTCCTGTATTTTACCCTTCCAGTCCTCTCAAAAACCCCCTTATCATTCCCTTACAGACACTATCCAAACCATAGCAACCACAATTAACTATTCCAATTGCTGGATATGCCCTGAGCATACCCACGCTGAAACTATATCCTTACTTGCCTTTCCTCTAAGCCTAGAAACTCTCCTGCATGTCTGCCCACAATACACTGGCTTTGGATGCTGATGGGTTACAGAACCTGCCCCCCACCCCCAAAGTTTGCCAGAATATGAAGATATACTTATTCTCCATCAGGCCTTAAACATCTCTCATTTGGGGGAAACTTCAAATTCTATTGGTATGGTCACAGTCCTAATGGACAGACCTTTTTTATGCTTTAAATATCTATCCACATGACCTTATGCAACTAATT
This sequence comes from Cabassous unicinctus, assembly GCA_029593785.1. Taxonomy (NCBI): domain Eukaryota; kingdom Metazoa; phylum Chordata; class Mammalia; order Cingulata; family Chlamyphoridae; genus Cabassous; species Cabassous unicinctus. The sequence goes on from JAQZBX010013674.1 coordinate 37,084, forward strand.
TATGACATATACCCACTACATCTTGTAATCATACTCTACTCTTTAACACTACTACACTGCACTGGCAGGCAGATTTGTAAGTGCCAAACAAACATCTTAATTCAACCCTATTTTGGAATGACTCAGGCATCAATCAAACACTACCTACATGAGTAAGCAATAAAAATTATAGTGAAAATGTGCTGTGCTTCAATAGCTCTTATAGAAAAACCAGGGTATTTGGAGTAGGAACACAATTGGGACAATTATACAATTTAACCAGGATGAAACCTAGAAAAAAAACAAAAAATTCCTTCACTTTTCCAAAATCTCCTCTGTCAGACTAAATTAACATATGACCCTTCCAAACCCCATTACTCTCCTTTATGTGTTAATGTGGTATATGGCAGGACCCAAATATTCAACATTCCCAACCACCCGCATTCTTATTTTATTCCCTCAGGCCCCTCAATGACACTAATGCTTGTGGGCACAGGTTTCTATTTTCTGTGTGGTAAAACTGCATACCTAACACTTCCTACTGTATACACAGGAACTTGCACTATAGTATCTATTATTCCTAATGCCACCATCCTAAAACCCCAAGATATGGCCTTCTCTGGGCAAATACCTAATCTTGGTTCTTTTCTTGAAACTTCATTTCAGCCTCAGCAATGGAGTGAATGGAAAAAGATGCACTTCTTAGGGGACCCAGAATTTGGATATCATGCCCATGATAATCCAACCCTAGAAAAACCTGACATAGGACACACCATCTTTTGCAGTCTGTTCTGGTTTGCAGGTATTCCAATGTCAGAACAAGCAATTCTAGATATCTCCCTCACAGTACAACTATCCTGGAATGCAGCCATGCAGGCCATAAACAATCAACAGCTGGAAATTAACAGCCAGTCATTGGTTGTCATACAAAATAGAAGAACATTATATGTCCTCACTGCTGTTGCAGGAGGCATTTGTGCAATCATAAATGAAACTTGTTTTTTTTATATATTAATGAAACTGGGCAGGTAGAAGAAAATCTCAAAATTTTAAAGGAAAACAGAAATCATTCAGAGGTCCCAAGACAACAGCTATGGAAATCAATCATGGTTATCCTCATTTCTTTCTTACTTCTCCTCACCCCTAAAATCAATCCTTTAACCCATTATAACACCATTACTGATAGTAGTGCTGCTTCTCCTTTTTGATCCTTGTCTCTTACAGCTTCTCATCCAATTCATACACTGAATCGTGCAGTCAACAACTCAGGAATATGTGAACGGCGTCTTTTTGCTGCGAGAACAATACCAACCTCTGTGGGATCAGAAGCCAAAACCCACTGGGCAGGATGGAAGGGAACCTCTCTCTGCCCTCTGATAGCATGAAGTTGCCAGATTGAGTCAACGTCCCAAATCCCCTCACCCTCCCATTCTGCCCAGTACTCCCATTACTCAGGTCCTTCATCATATATAACCAAAGAGTTAGGAATGTTAGAGGTTCCCCCTTACAAGGTTTGCAATGATTAACAGACCATGACTCAATTCCCTCATGACATAAATTGAGGAAAGGCAGCCTCCAGCCATAAACTATGTGACTGATTGAGCAAGCCATAGCCTACGGGCTTGGAGGCAGTGCATCCCCTCCTAAGAATGAACGAAGGAGCCATACAGCAGTGGAGCAGATAAGGGCCTTCACCCCTTCTGGGCCCAGGCACCACCAACCCCTCTTGCATTCCAAGAATACCCTACCTCCTTGCCCGCTACCCCCTAGCCATTTGGCCCCACGCTGTGCTTGGTTTCCCCATCTATTGATGTACTGTATAAAGTCATATCCACCATCTTCCAGGGGCAGGCTGAAGTCTATTCTTCAGACCCCCTCCGTTGGGAGAGATTCTCAATAAACTTCCTGCCTACAATCATCGTTCTCCATGTCCCAGTGAGCACCACTTTTCTCCAACACCCACCTCCTGTGATTACATCATCAGTCCCTAATTACCCACACCTGGAAGAATATTCATTTAACAAGTATTCCCTGACCTGCAGTTTGACAGGCATTACACTAGGTATTTTCTGGCACTGTGGGAAACAGACTGCCTTCTTGCTCAACAATAATGCATATTCATTTTATGTCACCTTACAGTATGATGGCCCTTAATTAGCATAAATCAAAGAAGTACCATCAGTTAAAATTCAGTGATTACAAAAAACATCCAATTCTAACCTAAGAAATAAAGGATATTTTTTTGAAGGACACTGTAGGTGAGCCACAGAATAGAAGGAATAAACTTTAGGAAACTTTGGGAGGGACAAGAATCAAGATAGCTCCAGGTTTCTCAGCTCCAGGAGCTCAAAGACCCTTTATCAAATGTGTTTTCATCAGATGACTCAGATCCTAGATGTATCTGCTTCAAAGTCAAATTCTTGGGAGACAAAAATTGGCCCAGGATTACATACCTGCTTCTCTGCTCAGCAATCAAAAAGTAATCCTGGAAGAAGGTGAGAAAGCATCCTGGGCAGGCAAAAAAAAAAAAAA
>JAQZBX010013675.1:0-39516 GCA_029593785.1 Cabassous unicinctus
ATTCAGTTGATTAGCTTCTCTCTCTGCTCTAGAGTTTTATTTAGCTGGTGGTTCTGTGTGTGTGTAAAGTTTTCTCTTTGATACTTTTTCTTCTTATTTTATTTCCTTGCTTCTTTCTATGTTCCCTTGAAGGCAAAAGATTAGGGCCGGAGGAATTGAAAGATGTGAGAAAGGAAGAAGGATAATAGTAATATTGATAGAATTTAGAAGAGAGGCCAAATAAGACTTAATGAAGTAAATATTTAATTCATGTAGGCTGTGTAGAGTAATAGGAAAGAAAGTGGAGTACCTACAATGGACTGGGAAACCAAATAGAGGAATATACATATAATGATTTAGAAGGCGAGAATTATGAGGAAGGAGGGAAAGCGTTAAGAAAGGGCTGAAAGGAAAGAGTTAGTATTAATATAAAAAGAAGAAAACAAAATAGAGAGAATAGAAATTGACACACTTGAGTTGTGGGCATATTGAAAATGTGGTATTTAAAAGCCACAACAGAAGGCAGAAGGCAGAAAGATGAGGGAAGGATAAGAGATAGTTTGGAATACAAAATCAATATATAGAGAGAATGGGAAATTACTGAAGAAGAAGCACAGCAAAGAAGAGACAAGCTAGCAGCACCTAATTTAAAAAACTGAAAGAATGAAGAAAGGGGGGAGGAAAGAGGAAAGAAAAGCAAGAGACAACAAATAAACAGAGAAAAACCAAACAACCACACAGGCAAGCAGTCAAACAAAGCTAAGAGTTATCAATATTCCCTGGGGTCCCCATGGATCATCTCAACCTGATTGTGTTTATCAATCAATTTCCCCACAGGGTTCTATATGCAGGTCCTGAAGCAGCTTTTGGCTATTAAACTAAATTAAAAATAATTTATTTTTCATTTATTAAAGTGACCGTTTTATTTATTTATTTAATTTTTGGCATAATACAGAACCAAAAATATGTCCTTCTCTAGAATACCCCCCTTACAGAGGGGACCCTAACTGGGCTTGTGGAAACTAATCAAGCACTTCCCAATTTCTGGATTCCCCAGGAATGCTAAAATTCTGATTTTTGTCAGTGTAGGACACTGAAAATGGCAGACTCCACCCTTCTGGATCAGAGCCCCAGTGTCACTGGTTTACTCAGCAGATTCGCCTCTCCCCTCAGCCTGGCGCTGCTTCAAGCTGGCTTATCTGCTCCCCAAAGTTATAAGGGGATCCAGGCAGCCAAATCAACAGCTAAAATATCCCCTCTCTCCTTTCTGTCAGAATTCTCCCTCTCTTTGAGAGTGCCCCTCTCCCCAGCTCTGTGGGGCCCAGGGTTTATTCCTGGGCAACTAGTCAAATCAACTTCCTCAGCTCTTTCACCCCTCCCCTCCTCTGGGTGCCGATTTACTGCAGCTGTTTTGTTCGTCTAAGTTGCAGGGGGTTTCAGACAGCAAAATCCCCAGACAATAAAACTCTCTTGCCGGGGCTCCCCCCTCAGAAAACTTCCCCTCCCACTGGGCCCTGTCTCCCAGTTACCGGATGGGAGTCACGGTTCCAACTGGTTTTCTTTTTTTCCCCTGTAATGGTGGGGGTCAGCCAACTGTGTTAACTACCACAGGCAGGCTTAAAACTCATGAATCTCTATGGTTCAGTCCACACCGTCAATCTGCCCACATAGATGTCCCAAGCTTCTCACTCCACATGCCCACCGCACAGACCCCCGTGCAGGATCCCGTCCACTAACTGCCGTGCCCTGGGGGCTGTCTGCCGTTGCCCTCCTAAGGTGACTCCATCTTGCTTCTCCTATTCTAACACATTCTAATTAAAATTTTGGTATTGACTAGATTTTTGTTATTGATTTCAGCTTTACCAGTGATTAGTTAGAAAATATAAAGGTCAAAAATTCTACTATACATGTAATCAATGTTTTCATTAAAACCTCACCAATGTCATAAACCTTATATCACCTGAATGTTTCCTTTAAATCATTTGTAATAGTTTATGCATGAAAACTTATCAGTGATGTCTTCAGTGTGAATTGTGTAATAAATGGTTATAAACAAACTGAAACAATTAGGTGACAGATTACTGCAAGATCACCCAGTAGCCAGTCTTCAGGAAGAAAGCATCTCCTGATGATGCCTTGATTTGGACATTTTTCTCAGCCTCACAACTCTAAGTGTGTGAGTTAATAAATTCCTATCACAAAAGTAAAAAAAATTACTGCTTTAGCTTTAAACTTAGCTTTCATGGTATTACAAAGTGATCTTCTGATGTAAAGAATAATTATTAATGCTGGAATTTAGAATATGTTGTAATTTTGCCATTTGACTTTTTAATGTCTTCTTCTTAATATTTTTTTCTTTATTTCTTTCCATTGCAATCTGTACAAGTTACTCAAGCTTATCTTTATTTAAGCTCTATTTCTGCCTTCCCAAATATGGTGTACATCTCCTTAAGAATTTTAGTTCCAAAATTTATTTTAATATTTCAGCCAATCTGCCTTTTAAATCTGCTTTTGTTTCAAATCTCTTGTGTCAATAATGCCAGTTTCTTTTAGTGTTTTTCAGACTTTGGAGGAAAATTTCAACTTTTCAATATTTATACTGCTTCTTGGAGCAATTCTCCTTCAAAAGCACATCCTTTACCCACCTTTTGTTTCTTATGAGCCTTTTCTTCTTTGGTTATTTTTCTGTTTTGCCTTGTTTTAATAGAACAGATTTTGTAGTGTATGAAACTGAGGTATAATTTTATCTTTTTTGCATACCCATAATCTTTGGGAGAAGACAATGATCCAGGATGCACTTTCCCTAAATATATTGGGAGAGTTTGTTTTGCCTTTTCTTCAATATTTTCCTGGGTGCTGTTTTGCTTGGCTTTTTAAAACTTGAACTGGAGGATAAATGTCAGTGATTTTTAGTTTATAGTTATGTCCTGCAGTCACTTGGTGGGAAAGTACAGTGGATATCTGGAAGTCTCATTCTGATATAATTTTCCCAATAGCTTTTCCTCAAAATAACTGAGAACTTTCCTCTGGAACCATATCTAGGTCCCCCTGGCTCCCAGCCATTCCACTTATCAACAGAGCTAATTTTCCCAGCAATAGAACCAACTTCTGTATGGAAATACTCCTCTAATAAGATATTTGATGTCCTGTGGCCTGCTGCAATATACATTTTATTTTCCAAGGTAAGTGATACATGGGATGGTGCTTAGCAAGGAGGGTTTTACTGTCTGTGTCCAAGTGTTTTTTAAAAAATTTTAATGTATCAGGCACCTGATCTATGGACTATGTGATATTTATAGGCTTATGGGTGTTCCATAGTTTTAGGACTGTTCCTGTTTAGAAAGATTTTTTTTTTTCATTTTCTTTTCTTTTGTTAAAACTATTAGATCTAAAGTGATGTTATGGAAATATTGCATTCACTCAACCAATATGTATCTCTCCTTAAAAACAAAGTATTTTTTTTAGAATTCATATCAAAGTTTTCTACTTTCAGTCACATATGATATTTGTAATGAAGAACGAAGATATTTCATATATTCAGAAAAATGTTATTATTAAACAAGTTTAATTTAAATGGTATGTATGTATGGAATTAATTATTTTCCTTGTATTCTGCCATGTACCTGTGGAAAAATGCCTGGATAATCCTATTACTCTGAGTTTGTTCATGAATGTTTACTATGTAGACCTTATTGATTCATAATGAATGGGGATATGATCATCATGGAAATTTATGTACATGGAATATAAAGCCAGATACTTGGAAGCTCAACAGCAGGAGAGGACATTGGGTAGGGTCTGACTTGCAGTGACAAAGGTCTGACTAATAATAGATACTTTTGCATAAAATTTACCAGAAGAAAATTAATTTTTAAAGGCCATATTTATTTTTGGAATACAAATGAAATCCTTGATGTTTCCTACTTGGATTATGTGGGGGGAAATGAACAATTTAATAATGAGGATATTGCAGGGTGTTTCTGTTTTTGGAATTACAATATTGAGGTGGAGTTGATGACAAGTTGCCACATTTATAAATGCCCCTTAATCACATTAATGCTATTAATAAGGGTAAAACTACATGTGCTTATGCTAGTTACAATTCCTGGGTGATTAGGAATTTGAAAGATTTATACAGTGGGTGAGGATGAGATCACAAGTTGATATATTAGGGTCATAAATTCAGGAAGTTTTACTAAGTCATCTCACTGAATATTTAACAAGGTTGAGCAGAAACATTTTCTGTCCCACGGATCTATCACAGGAATTTCTCTATTAGTGTTGCTAGTTCTACTTACGTTCTACTTAAGATATCACTATGGACCCTTGAAGAGTACATGGTGATATGCCTCTTCCTGATGAGCTCTATGAATAAGAATGAGGTGCTGGCAATTACTATCCCTACATCATCTCAGATATTCATAAGGCCATGCCCACCCAGAAGTAATAATGCAAATACAGTGGGAAGTTAGCAAAGTTAACTTTCATTTAATACTAGGAGATCTGATCATATCTCTTGGGGTTGAAAACAACTGGCTCTCCTTGCTTCATTACTATATTGCTTAAGTGAATTTTGTTAATAAAATGGAGGTACTATGGGGATCTACAAAGGTCAGAGGGAAGAAAATAAGATTTATCAAGAAATTGTCATATTGAGGACTGAAGTTATCACAGAAGATCTATTTAAATAAAGAGGGTCTCTAATATTATAGATACTTTCGTTCAATGTTATTCAAAATAATTAAAATATTATTTTCAAAATAATTTAATTGAAAATGTACAGATGAAATTCAAAAAATACATATTTATAAATTTCATTCCAACATGAAGTAATTGGAATTGCTTTGGAAATAAGTTAAATATTAATTATCATGACCAGAAATTACATTGAGGAGAATTAGAAAGTTTTTTTCCCCACTATATTTTAAGCATCACTTCATTCATTCGACAATGATATCAACTATCTACTAGTTGATTTGAGCTGTTTCAGACACTCTTGAAGTATAAAATGATGAATTCAACTTGTGCAGACTGCCAGATGAATTTTTGAGAGAGTATAGTGGGCTTGGATGTTGTGAAATCTTCTGCTATTGTGAAGAAACACATATAACCTAGTCAAATCAAATATCTAAAACCAAAGGTTTTAAGAACGTATAATATTAAAGGGCTATTTTGTTTTTCTGCAGGGTTGAGGGAAGGCTCCTTAGTAACCTTAGATTGGAAGAAAAGACTGGTCTTTATATAGTACCAGCATAATTAACAGCTTACTGAGTAGTGTCATTTCATAAATCAGATATGGGTTCTTCATTTGGAAGTAAAGATCCTTTTACTTGCTTCCTTTACCAGGAAGCACATTTTGTATTCACATTTTGAATGATGGTTATAATATAAGTGATTCCAAGAAAATAAATTTAAATACATAGGGATATATAAATAACAGATACCATTTCTTTCCTAAAAATCAAAATGATCTTTGGTCCCTGAAAAAAGAAGCAGGCAAAAACCAAGAAAAACAAAGACTGGTAGAAGGAAGATGAAATGTAGATAGTGAGTACACTCAGAATCAACTTTGCCATGGATTCAGAAGAAATACATCCAAGCTTTGCCTTTCTCAGTAAACAGATGCCTTTGAGCAGGTCATATAAGCTCTCAGGAGTTGTTTTTAAGTAATGATAATCACATCTAGTTTATTTCAGCAATGTTTGTTAATACGTCTATTGTTCTCTATTTTGAAGAACATTAGAAGACAACTAAGAAGTGAAATGGGAAGAATGCATACACTAGGAAAATGGATAGATGTAAATTACTAGCTCTAAGGACATAAACTTATACCAATTTAACATAGGAAACTTTTATGAGAGGTGACATTGTTACTCACTTGACCTTGTATAATATGCCATCTTTGTCAGCTATGCCTCAGCATTCTGGAAACTACTGTGCAAATGGGGATGGTGAGGAGTGCCAATGAGAGCAGACTGACAGGTTTTATCCTGTTGGGGTTTTCTGACCATCCTCAGTTACAGAAGACTCTATTTATAATCATCTTGATCTTGTATTTACTAACCAATTTGGATAATACCATCATCATACTGATATCTTGTCTGGAACTCAAACTTCACATGCCAATGTATTTCTTCATTTCTCATCTCTCCTTCCTGGACCTATTCTTCACCAGCAGTGTGATTCCCCAGCTCCTGGTAAACTTGTGGGATCCCATGAAATCCATTACTTATGGTGTTTGTGTTGTTCAACTCTATGTCTTCCACACACTGGGTTCCACAGAGTGTGTTTTGCTCACAGTGATGTCCTATGATCGCTACGTTGTTGTCTGCTGTCCCCTCCATTACACTGTTTTTATGAATCCCTGTCTTTGCATGATCCTGGCCTCCATGGCATCTCAGTGGGGTGGCCACCAGCCTGGTGCAGTCTACTCTTACCCTTCAGCTGCCCCTCTGTGGTCATCGCCAAGTAGACCATTTCATCTGTGAGTTCCCTGTCCTCATCAAGTTGGCTTGCATGGACACCACTTTCAATGAGGTTTAGTTTTTTTGTGGCTGGTGTCCTCTTCCTTTTAGTGCCTGTCTCATTCATCCTGGTCTCTTATGGCTACATTACCCAGGCTGTGTTGAAGATCAAGTCAACAACTGGGAGACAGAAAGCATTTGTGACCTGCTTTTCCCATCTGTTGGTCGTGATCATCTTCTTTGGAACCATCATCTTCATATATCTGCAACCAACCAAGAGTAAATACAAAGACCAGGGAAAGTTTGTTTCCCATTTCTACACTGTGGCGACTCCTATGCTAAACCTTCTCATTTATACTCTGAGGAACAAAGAGTTTAAAGAGCTCTTAGGAAAGTTCTAGGGAATATTCTGTATACAAATTATACATGATTCTCAAAGTTTTCCTAAAAGTGATACCGTGAAGAAAACCTTCCAGAAGGATCATATATTGGCCATTTTATTCCCTTTTCTTTTAATTAGTTGCTCCCTCAATTTTTAACATTCTAAAAAAAATATGGAATATATGCACCTTGTCCTGACATTGCTATGACCCAGAAGCAGCATATGGTGAAATGTTTGCTCAAGCTATGCTTCAATGTCTTCTCTTCAGAGTGTATTATTTAAGTAGTAAATATGAGATCTCTTTTAAATGCTAAACCCTTTACAAGATTAATACGAACATGCAAACATTCAAGGCATTCATAAGGCCATTTGTCCTGTCCATTGTTCATTTACTAACAATGCAGTTGTTCAATCTTGCAGCCTCCCCATAGCTATAGATGTACAAGTATCCTAATTTTTTCCAAAGTTTCAGAGCTGGAAGTGGTTAGGATGGCTGCACCTTGAGCAAACTGTCATGAAGCAAAAGACTTATTTCACCCTATATTCCATCTGCTTAGAATTTGGAAGAGATGTGTAGATGGGTAAAAGCACCATGAGAACTAAAGCCATACATTAATAAAGGTGGACATAGCAGCTGGATGGAGCCTGGCTAATTGTAGAGTTGAATATATAGTTGAATCAATGAACCAGTTCTAAGCGCCTAACTATGAATTCTATTTCTTCAGATGAATTACAGATCTAGAATATATTGTATCTTGAAAACTCATTTAATAATATTTATTATTGTTATTATAACCTATATTTTAATATATAAAACATTTTCTATTCATTTTGAATTTTATTTTATGGATAAAACCTTTATCAAAGACCTTTCAGTATTTATTATTAAACTGATAAACATTTCTCATGATTTCACTCTAAATAGCCTTTTCATGTGCATTCCTTCTCTGAAAATGAAGGACTTTTGTATATTGATTTTGGTAAATTTTGTGCGGATATATGAGTCTACATTCCACTTTATTGCATGATAGCAAGTACTGGGTTGTAAGGACAATTGTAGGCAAAAATGGTGGGTTCAAACATACATCAAAATAAACAAACATTTTAGTGAGATGAGATAGTCTCATCTCACTAAAGTGGGAAGATCTTGTAGGTACAAGTGTGTTAATCATTTCCTTTAAACAAGTCAAAGAATGACTGACTCATCACTCATGACTTCTAAGAAGCAGAGAAAGAAGTTGTCCCAGAAAGCCCAGAAGGATGTGAAAAATTGTCAACTAAAGAAGAGTTTTTAAGAGTCATATATGTAGAGAGATTAGCATGTTTTATAGTAAATTTAAAGTTTTGAAAATATGAAAGGAACAAAATAAAATGTAGCCTGTCTCGACCAAAGATTTATAATTGAGATGAGAAGACAAAAACTGTCTGAATTGGTCAAGTAATGAAGGGTCCTATATACCAGATAAGGAGATGGAACAATACAAAATGGGAAGCAGAAATCTTGGGGTAGTTAAGTAGAATTGTATTGTAGAAGTATGGCCTTGGATAATGTTTTCATTCATCAAATCTGCCCCTCCTGTCACTGTCAGGGCAGGGAACTGCAGCTGAGTAACTTCCCAACGTCAGGATCACTAGATTACCCATGTCTGATGTCAGGTCCAAACTTTGAGAAATTAATTGGACATGAGAGTTCCAGATAACTGATTTCCCAACTTCTCTTGGATGCATGTTGTGAAGAAAGCAGAGGTAATGATTTGAGGATAATCCATGAATTATGATAATACGTATTTGTTAAAAATTGCAAATGCCAAACTCATTGAAGGAATTTTTTTTCTAAAAGTTCTATGGTGATTTTTACTCCCAATCAATAGTACCACAAGCCACTCTGTTGTATTTCGTATTAGGCAAAGTATTAGTCAGCCAAAGGGATTCTGATGCAAAGTACCATAACTCTGTTGGCTATTATAAAGGGTATTTCTTAGGGGTAGAAGCTTACAGTCACAAGGGCCTAAAGAGTCCAACTCAAGGTACCATAAGAGGTACTTCCTCACCCAAAGTAATTTGCCACATGTTGAAGCAAGATGGTGGGTGATGTCTGTGAGGGCTGAGCCTTCGTTCTTCTTAAGGCACCATGGTCCCAGCTTCTGCTGACCTCATCTGTAGATGGGCATAAGGTGCCTCTCTTTCCTCAGGGCTTGTTTCTTTCTTGGTTCAGTTGTTCTGTTCTCTTCATAAGGCCAGTTGTAGACTACCAGGCTCATCTCTCTTCCCAGGACCTCTGCTGTGTCTAATGCGCTGTCTTAATTCCTCTGCTATGGAGAGGAATCTGCAAGGGGGTGGGTATTCAACACCCTACTGACATGACTAAATCAAAGCTCTAATCTTACTTTAATCAAGTAAATGTAACTTTTAAAGTAACACAATCAAAGGTTATCATTCCCGAGTAACTAACCAGTTTGCAAACATAATCTGTATCTCTTTTTTGAATTCATAAATAATATCAAAATGTCACAGGTAATATAAAAAGAAAAAACAGGCTATGTCTTCAGACTTGAGAAAGTTCAAGGAAGGCTAAACCAATATAGGGATAATGTAAGGACCTGGATATTGAAGGTGGTATATAACTTAGACTTATAAAATGTCTATCTTATTTCAACATGTCAACTAATGTTGATGTAGTGAAAAGAACACCAGACTCAGAGGCGGTGTCTTGGGTTTTAGTCCTAATACTTTTTATAATGAATACAAATTCCTACAATTATTTTTGACTTGTTTTACCCTTTATTTAATGAGACAACTGTATTAGAACATAAGATATCTTCTTTCTGCTTAAAACTTGCAACTACCATTGTAGATTGAAGAGTTTATAAGGTGTGAGCATATTTGAGAAATATTTAGGTGTTATTTGTAATTTTGGGGACTTGTTATGAAAGATAAAAAAGACAAACATGTTGATGGTCACATTGATGATGGGCCTAAGTTTCTACCTTGCATAAATTTGGCTTATGGTGATGCTATTTACCTTTAGAGAAACATAATAGTGAAAGCAAGGCATTAGATTTGAACAATGTGCATTTGGGGTGTTTCTTTAAGTGGAGATGTACATTTGATAGTTGAATATGAGGATATGGTCCTCACTAGAGGAATGTATTCATAATTAATGTACAGATTAGCACATGGGTTCACTTAGGGAGAAATTAAATCATGATAAGAGATGAGGATGCTGGATTGATGTTTGAGTAATCCAACATAAAGGTTTGAGGGAGAAGAATAAGATTACAAAGGAGACAGTAAATCTAAACATACCTCCAGATAATTTTACCATGAAATTTCTTTGCACTAAGAAATAAAGATGTTGCTCATTATAGGGAGTTATATGATGCAGATAATCCAAGTTAGAGGTGGAAGGAATAGCTTTAAAGGGGATGAGAGAGATGCTCTTTCTTGTAACTGGAGGGAAGGAGGAAGGAGACAACACAGAAAAGTTGTTTGTTTATTTTTTATGTTGGGAAGTCTGATGGCTTCCTTTACAAAGTAGGAAGTCCCAGAATGATGCTGTATCAAAAGCAGAATACTCCACATTAGGGAAATATGTATATCCATTCTCCCTGGTTGATTCTGTGAAGTTAGTTACTTCCTCTGCTAATTGCCTGCTTGGGACACAGGTTACCCCAAAGATTTAGTAAATGTGAAAAACATGAGCTTGCTGTCATGGGATCCTGTTCACTTCAGATCCCCCTCTCTTCTAAATCTCATTAAGATTAAAACAGTTTTTTCAGGGTTTGTTCCTGTGAGAAATATGAGTCTTCAAAACACATTTTTCTGAAGCTAACTTGCCTGTTGAGGCAGGACCAGGTTTGACACAGAATCACAAAGCTAAGAAAATGCTATATAATATGCTTTCTGAAGATGTGGAAAATACAAACACATTTATATAACCCTAGTAGTAAGAATTCAGTTGAATTTAGCATTACTTGCATGCACTTGTGTCTTGAATGGGTTTATAAAAGTTATTGAGATAGCAGCCTTATGGTTTTCTATCACTCTTGGACTTGTTTTGCCATTAATGTAACATGAAATGTTGCATGAGAAAGTTAAACTATTTGGATTTCAGGGTTTTTGTTCTTCAGTTATGCAGATGTGGCAATTTTCTGTTGCTATTCCTAAGTGCAAGGTAATGTCTTGCAAGTAATTTGTATAATTGATTGATATTTTCAATTTAAGTCATCTCTTACAGGAAAAACATAGAGATGAGAGATGAGATAGATAGATAGATAGATCGATAGATAGATAGATAGATGATAGATATAGCTAAATGGGTATGGAAACCTAGATACACAGAGGACAGATGATAGCTATATAGATACATAGGCACATAAATAGTCGCAGGGATATTTACATAAAGAGATAGAGAGGTAGATACAGACAACATCCTGGAGTACTCAATTCAATGTGATATCAGTCTTCTGTAAAAAATTACTTACGAGAATTGCCATACAGTTTTACAACTCAAGCTGTGTGTCATTGCAAGCCTTTGAACTCTGTACTCTCTGCAATCTCAAATGGAGGAATAGTGTAAGCACAAGGTCACTAAAATGAATTATTAGGTTTGATTTTATTGAGAAAGAGTAATATGCTTTCCAGAGGATCATTCTTCATTGACTTTTTTAATATTGTGGTCTCATTTGTCAGTTTGTCAGAGATATGTGATTGCATTTTATTGATGCTTACAGGGTCAGCAACTTGAGAGATGGGATACATAAATCAGAATGTGCACTGGAGGGTACAATTGGTTATACATCAAATCAAGTCTTTCACTGCTGAGGTGGGAAACTTTAAAACACATGAGCAGATACTGAGAGCTCTAATACCATTGGTCTTGTGCTTTCACCAAAAGGCATGATAGACATGGAGGAACAACACATCTGGAAAGTGGAGTAGACCAGAAGAAACATCAGTCTTATATTGGATGTCTTCAAATTGAGATAGGACAATGTTATGGGTTTTCAGCCTCTTCCAAGGCTTTCGACAGGCAGTTGTTTTGAGTACTGAGCAAGGTTGAAGTGTCACAGAAACAAAGGTAGCATATCTTCTATACAGAAAGACCCAAGAGAGAGTCTGGCTGTGGGAAATAGGACAACTAAAATGCATTAGTTTACTCAGCAAACATTTATCATTTACTATGCTTCAGACTGCATACAAATTACATATAATAAAATCTGTAAAACATGACCCTTTACTTTAAGAAGAATCTTATGGTTTATTAGAAATATATAAGTGTAAAAATTTAGGTCAATACTATCTAATAGTTTCTATGATAGAAGTAGGTTCAGGATAAAGGATGGATTTATAAGATAAGAACTGGTAAATCCTACCTGGGTGGGATGTGGGGCATGTGATGGCTGTTCAGAGTCAAGGAAGCCTTTATACATAAATGACCAGCATGGAGTCTTGAAAAGGGAGGAAATGCTTTTCACATGATGGGAGTTGTGGGAGAATATCTTTTCATAGGGAGAAGCCTAATAAAATGCATGACTGAGTGAAAGGGCAAGTAGGGGGAGTACAAACCACACAGAATGGCAGCATGATAAGTTAGATGTGGTGGGAAATTGGTGGATGTAGGGAGGGCATAAACCAGCACAAGGAGGTTGTTAAATGACTTGTGGACAGTGCACATTTTTCTTATAAATACCAGGAACCATTCAAAGGGAAATGTTATATTTGAGAGAAAAAGATAACTCTGGCTGCTGTGTGAGGCTTAATTATAATGAGCATTAGAGACAAACAGCATGGGCTTCAGGACATCAAACCTTGATCCTTACTTTAACCTTTTTCTTTTGTCCACCCTCCCTCCCTCCCTCCCTCCCTCTTTTCCTCCCTTCCTTCCTCCCTCCCTCCTTCCCTTTCTCCCTCCCTTCCTCCCTTCCTTCCCCAAACCATTCTACACAGTCAGATAAGATATTGTGAAACATGTGTTGCATATGTCTCACCTATAATCAAAGACCATAATCATTTCTTTAGTATTAGGCTGATGTTCAAAGTACTTCACTATATAAACCATAGAATCTTTTGAACCTTTGCTATCTCTCTCTTCACAAACATACAAACTTATTAAATGTTATTCTAAGAAAACAAAGAGAATCCCCATTTTATTTATTTATTTTTTTTAATATTTTTTTTATTGTGGGTAAAAATCAAATTTTTCAAAATACATACAAATATTTGTAAAATGATATATAAATACATATGCATATATGTGCATTTGTTTACATAAATGTTATTTTATATATATATATATATGAATTTTTAAAGGGGCTAAGATTACCTAAATATTACTCAGAAATTACAGGGATTCCCATGTTCCCCACCTCCCACACCTCCAACAACATCTTACACCACCGTCTTTCAATCGTGTGACACAACACCCGCAATGGATATACACATCCTGGATCCTTGCCACTGAGCATGGACCACAGTTCACATCATAGACCACTCTCTCTCCCACACAGTTCTGCATGGTATATGCTGATGGAAAATGGCCTACATCCTTCGCCGCAACGCCACTCAGGACAACCCCCAAGTCCCCAAAAAGCCCCTGTATTTCAACTGCCCCTCCTCTCCCTGCCCCAAAAACGTTCAGTGGCCACCGGCTCTAGAGAATCCCCATTTTAGTATTTCTCATGCAGTCTTCCTCTATTTAAAATCTCTTTCTCAGTTGCTATTGATTTAGGTTTTATTGGAAAGCTGAGGTTGCTTGGATTCACTTATATGAATGTGGTTTTGATCATTCACTTCTATGAACTTACACCAATATCTATAATTTTTGGATTTACTATGCATGTTTAGTGCACATATTCTCAACTCCAGGAACAAACAAGCAATGCAAATGTGCAAAAGATACAGGAAAGCTTTTGGGTCTAGCATGAAGACAGCATAAACATGCCATGCAAACTCCAATGGGAGGAATTACACATTATCGGGCTCTGCAGGGAACAAAATATGCACACTAGACACAGCTTATTCAAATCCCAAACTATTATTTCAAAACCAACAGAGGAGAATGTCATTTGGCTAACATTTCTACAGGGGAGGGCAAAACAAATTTTGAATTGAATTTGAGAATTGTTAAGGCAGGCAAAAATGTTTCAGAATGAGAAATATATTGTGTCATGTTACAATTTTCCTAGATTTTCATCTGGAAGAATGGAACCATATTCATCATATTCCCTTTTCCATTTAAAAGTCATTATTCAATTAATTATGCTATATTGGTCATTATTAGTCTATTCACACTATATAATCCTATTTTATAATGCAGTCACTTCTCAGTAGAAATTTTGAAATATCCAAGATTTGAACTCTTGACACCAGTGTCTTCCCCAACCCACTGTATACCACTGCCAGATCAATATTTTCAAAATAAAATTTGAAAATGTCACTCTTTTAATTGCTCAAAAGCCTGTAGCTACATTTCAATACTTCCACTACAAAGACAAATGCTTTATTTCACTCAATTATATCTACAGTTTGGTTCCAAATACCATTTTCTAGGCATACCTTCAATACTGACCTTTCTGGATCTTCTTATAAAGACAAGTGAATTGTCCACATAATCTATCCAATGGTCAGTTCTCCTAATGACCAAATGACTTCAAATGTTCTTCACCTTTCAAATAAGCATTTGTCATTGCAGCTTAAAATTTTTGTCATGTTGAAATTTAAGGAGTTTAAAAAGATTTATCAATGCTCTTTTTACAACAAATTATATCTTTTAGGAGAATTTAACAAATCTGTAACTTTTGTTAATGTTGTATATTCTTTTAAAAATATTTTTGTTTTATGATGAATATTAACTTGAAACCAGTTGGTTTAAATGATATTGACTTAAAATATGCTTTCAAAATTTCATTTTTGACAGTTCAATCATTGAATGCACATGTATGATATATGTTGAATTTTATATTATATATCTTCCTTCCTCCAACACATTTCCTTTTCTTCTAGTCATTATAATATGTCCCACAGGTAAAAATGATCTTCTTCTATCCTATTACATCCCAATATTATCCATTTTAAAAGACTTTGTTTTAGTTTCATCCAGAAAACCTTACTCAATCTTCCACATTTCAAAGCAATTTCTTTCTTTTCTGATATTTCGCAAAACTCATTTGAAAATTATTTATTCTGGTTCAGCCTTAGAACATCATTTTTAACTTTTCTTTTTTAAAATTTAGATTACTCATTATGTACCTGTTCAATTTTGTTTTGTATCTCCAGATGGACTATTAGATCAATGACTATCTTATCCCTGTTGAAGCAGTGCATAAAGAGAGTCTAAATGTTTTTATGTGTAGTGGTGACAAGATGAAGATTTCTTATCCTCACTTGTGCCTAGGATGAAACCTGAATGTATTTGATATTTTCTGCAGATTTTGGTCCACAGTTAAAAAACATGAATATGGTGTTTTCTTCTTTATTTTGAAAGGCACTTATTTTCATTGGCAAATGATGGCACATTTCTAGATAATCATGCAAATATCACTTTGACAGGTTTTAATAAAGAGTTCCCAGAAAGTCCTGGAATTGAAATTATTCATAATTTTCTATTAATAAGAGGAGGGATTAGCCTTGATGGTATATGGACAATATTAAGGGCAAAAATGAATAGTTTGCTCAAGTAGGTCTCCATGGTCTTTCAGTTCTTACATGTTTTGATTCTCAGATAAACTGTTTCAATCTTCTCATTTTTGTCTCAGCAGGTGATGTTTCCCCCTAGAGGTATGGGAAGAGCCAATGACAGTTCCCTGGTGGGTTTCATCCTGCTGGGCTTTTCAAATCACCCTCACCTACAGGCTGTGCTCTTTGTATTTGTCCTTTTCTTCTATCTCCTGACCCTTGTTGGAAACTCCATCATCATTATTGTCTCATACCTGAATCCTTCTCTCCATACCCCCATGTACTTTTTCCTAAGTAACTTCTCCTTTCTGGACCTCTGCTTCACCACTAGCCTTGCTTCTCAGACTGTAGTTAACCTGCAAGGACCAGAGAAGACCATCACTTATGGAGGCTGTGTGGTCCAACTCTACATCTCTTTAGCCCTGGGCTGTACAGAGTGCATCCTTTTGGCTGTGATGGCCTTCGATCGCTATATTGCTGTCTGCAAACCCTTACACTATGTAGTCATTATGAGTGCACGGCTATGTCAGCAGCTGGCATCCATCTCCTGGATGAGTAGTTTGGCCAATTCTTTGATTCATGCTACCTTCACCTTGCACTTGCCTCTCTGTGGCAACCACAGGTTGGGTCATTTTATTTGTGAAGTACCAGCTCTCCTCAAATTGGCTTGTGTGGACACCACCATTAATGAATTAGTTCTTTTTGTCACTAGTGTCCTGTTCCTCCTAATCCCTTCAGCATTCATCCTTACCTCCTATGGCTTCATAACCCAAGCTGTTCTGAGGAACAAGTCAGTGGAGGCAAGGCATAAAGCCTGTAGCACCTGCTCCTCCCACCTCATTGTGGTGATCATTTTTTTATGGCACTGCCATCTACATGAATCTCCAGCCAAATGACAGTTATAGCCAGGACCAAGGCAAGTTTATCTTTCTTTTCTACACCGTGGTGACTCCCACCCTAAATCCTATCATCTACACTTTAAGAAACAGGGATGTGAAGGAGGCTATGAAGAAACTTCTTTCAGGAAAACTGTGTTACCTCTGGATGTGATATGCAAGGAAGTGGTTACAAGTCATGTGGTTTAATCCAACTTTTATTTAGACAAACCCATAGTTCTTAATTTTATACCAATTGAATTAGTGCTCCCTTATTTTATCTCATAAGGGCTTTTGCCTCTGTGTAAGTAAGCAAATTATATATAATTTATATAATTTATAATTCTGACTTAAGTCAGAGCTTGAGAGAGAAAAGAGAGCTCTGAGTGGATAGAAGCTATGATCCTTGCCAGCACTCTCATTTCTGCCACTTATTTTCCAATGGTTAAAAAAAAATCAAATAGCTGCCAATGGTTTGCCTAGGTAATGCTTTTGTTTTTGTTTTTTAGTTTCATTGAATTCTTCAATCTTTTTTTTTTCATTTTTTTTTTTGCCAAAGAAACATCTTATATTTTAAAAACTCCCATTAAAGTTTCATGCTGCAGAAAAAGAAATTTCTATGTGTTACCTTAACTACAGTGGAAAAATATCTGCTCATAGTCCAGATTTATTGACCAGTGCAATATCATATTACCTATTATTTCCCTTTACCCATTTATAATTAAGAATTCTTTCCAAGAAGGATTAAGAGAACAAAATATACCAAGCACATTGTTTTACAAAACTTAGTGAATGTATCTGATTGTGTGGTCTGTAAATCACTGCCAGTGCATGGAAGATACAAGCATTTTAAGAGAGAAAATAATGAAATCATTTTATTCTAAGTCATTTAATATTTTAGGTGTGTAAAAGTAATTGCAATTTAAAAACAACACTATGTTCTTAATAATGAATATTGTTTAAGGATAATAAAGAAATGTTGTTTGTTTCAGCGAAATTGTATACAAATCGTCTCAGCAAATCAAGAATATACTAGAGATGAGATGAGCCAGCTTCTGATTATTTTATTTTATTTTTTCCAATGAACACACAGACCCCACTTCATAGTTACAGTGCCAATCTCTGCCGGCTGTAGCAAGAATTCTGCAAGTATGTGTCTGGGTGTTATAGTAGCTGAAAAGATCATGGTGAACTCAGAAACATAAAATAAATAGCTAAAGACAAGTATTATTGGACTGAGAATTAATTTAGTCTTTTTTGCTAGTATTTTCTCTCTTATAAAAGTGTGTGATGAGTTAATGAAACTTTTTTCTGCATTTTTTTTTGTAATTTACAATAAAGCAGTGACTTTTCTCATAAATTAATTAAGGCTTTTCTGTTATCAACATAGGCATTAATTAATGTGTATAACATATTTTAGGTTGAACTGTATTTATTTTATTGTTAAATGGGGAGAATAAAGCATTAGCAAAAAATGAGAACATCGTCACACTATTAATATAAAGCCCATAAAATCAGGTTTGAAAGAAATAAGTACAAGCAACTCATAACTGCCTGTATCAGAAAACAGGGTTGAACTTTTCACATTATCAATAGCTTATTATACAGTAGAACATTAATTACATAATTGGCTAATAGAAGATAATTAATGTCTACATTATACAAAAGCAATGATGAACAGAGTAGAAAGTCAACACCGGGCTTACAAATGGTGTAACTGAAAGACACACTCAACTAACTTGGATTTTTCTTCCATGGAAAAGTCAAGTTACATAGTATTTTATGTTATTTGTTGTTGATATTAAAGATGATGCTGGACAACTGCACACTTCCACTTTATCATATATTTTGCCCATATGGGCATTGGCTCACAACCTTCTTCTCCCTTTCTATTTCCTGTAAACCTATCCTGCCATAACCTACAAAATTGGGTGGGGAAGAGTGTAAACTACAATATAAACTTAAATCCATGCTTAGTGGCAATCTCCAAAATGTATTCATCAATTGCAATGAATGTACCTCAGATGTTGTTAATGTGGGCAAATGTTGAAGGTGTGAAGAGCAGGGAATATGGGAATCCCCAATATTTTTTATGTGACATTTGTATAATCTAAGTATCTTTAAAAATTAAAAATAAAAATGAAAAATAATAAGGATGTTGCTGTATGTAACATAGTAAAGATAAGAATAGTTGCCTTGAGATCAGAAGTGAAAGATTACAAGTCATACAAGTTTTGTGTTGCAAGGAAGTGAGATTAGATATAAATTGAAAGGATTTAAACCTTAATGCTTTTTTTCATTCTGACTAATGAGCAGAGAATTTGAGGTTTCACAAATATAATCCACTAATCTGTTCAAGAAATAATGAAAATAGAGAACCTAGTAGATTATATTAATCAGAATCCTAAAATATTTACTTTTAGAGGACTCATGTGAAGGTACAATAATGTATTCAGGGCATTGCTTGAAAGCACTGAGGTTTCTTTCTGCTGTCCATGTCTATGCACTCAGGTGTCTTAATTCAGTGATCTCTCATTAGATATTTAATTTAATCTTAGATAGATATTATTACCCCAGAGTTGAAAGTTCACAAGATTTAGGTGAGGATATAAGTTTTTATTAAAAAGATCAAATTGTGGTACAAATAGTTTGCTTACTAAGATTAAAATAAAATCTTCTATATAGTTGATATTTTGTACTAATTGGGTTAAAATTGTGAAATATTACTCGATCATTCTATAAATAACATCTAAACAGATATGTTTTTGGCACACTACAGAACATGAGTAACTACAATCAAATTAGTTTTCCAGGATCTTCTAATAGAATATTTCAAACATCAAGCATATAAATTTGAATTTTTTGTTGTGTTGGACTGCAAACAAAAGACTTCACTAGGATCTCTCTCCATAGTTCTAGGTTTTTGACCAATCTGAAAAATCAGAACTCTCTGGGGAAAAATCATTAAAAATTACTCCCATGTCCAAAAATCTATAAATTTAAGTGATAATTTTCTAATTTAATAATAAAAAAGAATACAGAGTAACTATCTTAAACTCTTCTTCACTAAGCAAGTCACAGCAAACATGAAGAAATGATGTTACACTTCCTATTATTATAAAACTACTATTTCAGTTTCATTATTGCATTTTTAAGATCATATATCAGAAGCATAGACCTTGATAAAGGATAGAGGAAAAAATGTGAGGGCACCGGGGGACTGGAAGAGAAGAAGGAGAGTTGAAGTTCAGAGATTCTAGTTCCAGATACGATGGAGTTGGAACATTTGACTTTATCCCTTCCATTGAGTGCATCTATAAAATCTGGACAGAATAAATGGAATATCCCTGTGAGGACTCTTAACAGTAAATAAAAGTAGGAAGATTGAAGAAGACTGGAATTTGAAATACCATCAAACTGGTAGTAAGTTTACCAATGTTCCCCATCATGTCCTTCTATGCCTTTGCCCCCGATATGGGATCAGACATGGAAGCCCAAAATATCTGTAAATATGAAATGATTCTAAAATTAGAAGTTTATTTAAGAATTTCCATTTCCTAAAAGATGGAATAGAAGTATATATATATATTTATTGTTGCTGCTAAATTCAAGTAAAATCCCAAGCACAAGAAAGTTTCTGAAAGATGGAGAGAAGAAGGAATACCAGTTAGGAGCTTCAAGACCTGAGGATTGATACAGTTGTGAGTTCCCAGGGTTAGCATTTTGCCTCGTTACCATATACCCCAGACTCAGTTCTGGAGAAACTAGCAATCCAGAAACATGAAGAGACAGACAAAAAGGGCTACAACAAAAGCCTTCTCTCTTTAGCTAAAAGACCAGGAAAGGGGAGGCCTAACATAACAGAAAATTTTAGACAAAATCTCTAGTCAGGCATGTGCCAAAGAAATATCCTGTGACCCCACTCAGCTTTGTCTTAAAAAGTTGTGTGAAGAACTTGGATTTCCACCCCATTCAGGCCATGGTGGGACATCCCAGTTCCCCCATTAAGGTGATGTCACAGTGGGCCGTAGGGTGCCAGGACATTCAGCCCTACCTGGTACAAACAAGCCCCTGTCTATCACCACATCAGTGTCAATGGAGACCATGTGGGGTATCTTGACTTCCACTCCCATCTGATTTTAATGAGGTGCCCCTCCTAGTTCCTGCTGGGCTGGTGTCAGAGGAGACCTGCTGGAGAATCAGGACTTTCACCAGAGTGCACCATTAATAAGGCCACTGCCTATGGTGTCAGTGGAAGCCATGTGGGAAAGAGAAACAAGACACTGGAGCCCATTCCATTCCAATTTGTATTAAAAGAATCCCAATAAAGAGCTTGAAATCCCAGCCCTGTCCAACAGTAATGAGGAAACACTCCTCAACCTGCAGGTATCAACAAAGATGAGGTAGGGAACTAGGAATTCCTGCCCTACATGACTCAGGAAAGTATCCTTACTTTGCCAGAGCAATTCAGAGGAGGGCAACTATAAAAGAAGAATTAAATAAGATCCAAATTCTCATAACAGAGTAGCCAAAATTTCCAGGTTTTGGGTCTTCCAGGAAGATGGTGTATTAGAGAGACACAGCACTCCTTTCTCTTCCAGAAAAATAACTAGAGGACAGGCATAAATGGCCTGGAAAAATATTCTAGAGTTAGGACACCAGGGCAAGGCTCGACACCATCCAGAAGAGAGAGGGACAAAGAAAAAGAAAAAGAATCTCAACAGAAATACTGTGAGCATAAGCTGCAGCTGCAGATGCTGGTTCCCTTCCCCCAGCAGACCATTTAGAATTCTCTGGCCTTGAGCCTGTGGAAACAAAGGGGGCCACAGGGATCCACCTCCCCAGGAAAGGGTAGAGGGAGGGACACAGCCTTAGGCTGATTAAGCTTTTGGCCAACAAACTTGGACTGCAGTGACTCATGGGCCCTTCCAGGCCAGGTGGGATCATACCATTGTTTGCCGTTGGAGCCAGAAAGGGACTAAAGAGATCTGACCCTTTCAATCACCCTCCCTACTAACTGGGACTGGTTGTTGAGGACACAGAAGGGAGTGCAATTATTTCCTATCCAGTAAAAAGGAGGGGCTACTGGCAAACATTAGAGAACAGCCTCTGAGAAAGTATGATTTGTAAGGTTCTGAATAGCTTTGAGGCAGAAACCTCTATCACAATGCTGTGGTCATTGTCCCAGTGAAAACATACAGACCAGGGTTTGAACGGAGAGGGTTGCCAAAGTGTGCCATCTACTGGTGGACCAAGGAAGTGGATGTGAGGAAAGAACACCTAAATATAAAGGCAAGGACCATAAATATACCTGAAGAAAATGTAGGAAAACATCTTCAAGGTCTTGTGGCAGGTGGTGGTTTCTTGGCTCTTACATCCAAAGCACAAGTAACAAAAAAAAAAAAATAGATAAATTGGACTTCCTCAAAATTAAACACTTTTGCATCTCAAAGGAATTTCTCAAAAGGATGATAAGGCAGATGACTTTATGGGAGAAAATATTTGGCAATCACATATCTGAAAATGGTTTAATATCCATGATATATAAAGAGATGCTACTACTCAACAATAAAAAGACAAAATTATCTGATTAAAATGTAGGCAAAAGATTTGAATAAACATTTGTCAAAAGAAGAAATACAAATGGGAAAAAGAAAAAAGAAAAAATGTTCAACATCACTAAAGCTTGGGGAAATGCAAATCAAAGTTACAATGAGATATATCACATCTATTAGAATGGCCACTATTAAAAAGTGAGAAAAACTACAAGTGTTGGAAAGGATGTGGAGAGCAAGGAATGCTTATTAACTGTTGGTGGGAATGTAGAATGGTTAGCCACTGTGAAGGACTGTTTGGCTTTTCCTAAGGAAGTTGAATATAGATTTGCCACATGACCCAGCAATCCCACTACTAGATATATACCCAGAAGAACTGAGAGCTGTGACATGAGCAGCCATCTGCACACTGATGTTCATAACAGCATTAGTCACAGTTGACAAAAGATGGAAACATTACAGGTGTCCATCAACTGATGAATGGATGAACAATTGTGGTGTATACATGTGATGGAATATTACACAGTTGTAATAAGAAATGAAGTCATGCAGCATAAGACAATGTGGATGAAACTGGAGGACATTATATTGCATGAAGCAAGCCAGACACACAAGGACAAATACTGTATGATTGTGCTATTTTGAACTAAATATTTTGTGTAAACTCATGGATTTAAAAACTGGAATATAGGTACCTGGAAATAGATTAAGGGTAGAGAATGGAAAGTCGAGGTTTAATCTGTGTGGAATTGGTAAAAAGGTTATTTGTTAATCTTTGGAAATGAATAGAAAAGGTGAAAGCACATCATAGAGTTTGTCTCTAGCTGTGTTATTATATGGGTATGACAGTCGTTGAAAGGAAAAGTCTAAGGTCATGTATATTACTAGAAGGAAAGCTAAAAAATGTAACATGGGAATGTATAGCATAGTGAAACCTCATGTGAAATATGAATATGGGTAGTATTGCATTTAGAAGACTGTTTTTCTTTGAAACTTAAGAAATGTATGTTAACATTACAAGATGTTAATATCAGGTAAAAATACAAACAAAGCATACTATGGACAGTAATATATATTAATATATTAATAACACTCAAGTAAAGGAAAAAAAGGAAATATACTAATGCAAATAAACTAGACACAAGGTACTACATATTGCCTGGCTCCATTTATACAAAATATAAATACAATAAACTAGAAGGCATATACAGAAGAGTAGCTATGTATGGCAGAGGAAGCACAGAGAGATTGAGAGGTAATGAGTTTTTGTTTGTCTTTTTTTTTGTATTTTATTACTATTATTATTAGAATAATGAAAATGCTTTAATGATGATTGAATTGATGAATGCACAGCTAAATGATACTATTGATTGTGCACTTTGGATGCAGTGTATGCTTTATTAATATGCATCAACAAAATTGATTTGTTTAAAATAATATTCCAGGTTTTAATAAGATACAATTAATCATACCAAGAGCCAGGGAGATCTCAATATGAATGAGAAAAGACAATCACTAGATACCAGCATAAGGGTGAATTGTCAGCCAAAGGGGTGCTGATGCAAAGTACCAGAAATCTGTTGGCTTTTATAAAGGGTATTTATTTGGGGTAAAACTTAGTTACAAGGCCCTAAAGAGTCTAACTCAAGGTTGGTTTCTCATCTAAAGTCGTTTGCCATGTGTTGAAGCAAGATGGCGGGCAATGGCTGCGAGGCTTCAGCCTTCCTCTTTTCTTTTAAGGCTCTGTGGTCCCAGCTCTTTCTTATCTCAGCTATAGGCTGGAGGGCTCATCTCTCTTCTTAGGGATTTCTCAGTGCTGCAAACAATCGAACAAAGGGCTCATCTCTCTGCCATGTCTATGGAACTGTCTCTCTTCCTCTGTGAATCTGCTTCTGTCTCCTTGACTGAGTGTCTGTTTATATAGCCCATGAAGGTAGTTAACCTAATGTTGTGGTTGAATCAAAGACCTAATCTTGATTTAATCAAGTAAATGTAAATCCTTTGAATTTAATACATCAAAGGGTATCATGCCCAGAGGAATAGACCAGTTTACAAACATAATCAATATCTTTTTTTTTGGAATTCATAAATAACATCAAACTGCCACAAAGGGTGACATAAATTTTAAAATTATCTTACAAGGATTTTAAAGCAATTGTCATAAAATAATTCAGCAAAATCTATGAATGCACTTGAAACAAATGAAAAAATTAGAAAACCTCACCAAAGAAATAGATGATATAAAGAGGAATCAAATAGAAACTAAAGATTAAAAATGTATTAACTTAAATTTAAAATGAAACACTCACTGAGTGGGTGCAATAAGAAAATGCAGGAAACAGAGGAAAGAATAAGTTAACTTTGAGAAAAACAATAGAATTTCTCCCCATGCAAAATGCAGAGAAAAAATAAACTAAAAGAAAAAAATGAACAGAGCCTCAAGATCGTGTGGGACTACAACAAAAAATGTAACATCTCTGTCTTGTAGTTCCAAAAAGAAAAGAAAAATAGACTAGGGCTGAAAAGTTATTGGGAGAAATAATGGCTGAAAATTTGCCAACTTTGTCTAGAGACATAAATCTAATGTTTTAAGAAGTGAATTGAACTCCACATAAGATAAACTCCAAAATAAATCCACATCAAGACATAGTCACACTTCTGAAAATTAAAGACAAAAAAAATATGTAAACAAGGAGAGAGGAACTAGATCTTATCTATATGGGACTTTTTTTTTTTGAATGACTGGATTTCTCATAAAATTATTATGGAAGTCAGAAGGAAGTAGTACAATATTTTTCAGGTGCTCAAAGAAAGGAACTGTCAACCCAGATTTTTATATACAATGAAAATATATTTCAGGAATGAAAGTGAAATAAAAAACATTCTTAGCTGAATAAAAACTAAGAATATTTGTGTTCAGTGGATGTACCCTGAAAGAATGGGAAAAGGACATTCTCTCCATAGAAAAGAAATTATGAAAAAAGGAATCTTGGAACATCAGATATGTCGAATAACAATAGAAAACAAGAACATATGGGTACACATAATAGATTTTCCTTCTCTTGAGTCTTCTAAATTATATTTGACAGTTGAGGCAAAAATAATAACATTAATGTGGTTTTCAATGTATGCAAAAGAAATCTGTAAGATGATTATGATATAAATGAGGAGTGAAAAGGGAGGTAAAAGGAGAAAAAATTTTGACACTTCACTAAAGCTGATAAAATGATGACACCAGTAGACTGTGCTATCATATGTATGTGTGATATAATACCCAAGACAATCTATAAATTGGTATAAAAATGTTATGCTGCAAAACAATATAGAAAAATAAAATGGATTTCTAGAAATATTTCAAGTAACCCAAGGAAAGGATCAAAACAAAATAGGTAAGCAAACAGAAAGTAAGCATTGAATAACAGACTTAAGCCATAACATACCAAGAATTACATTAAATGTAAATGGCCTATATACCCTAATTAAAGACAGATATTGACAGAGTGGAAAAAACAAACATGACCCAACTTAATGTTCTTTATAAGAAACTTACTTCAAATAAAACAATATAGATAAGTTAGAAAAGGATGGAGAAGCTATACCTTGCAAAATTAATAAAACAGCAAGTAGGACTGGCTGTATTAATATCATATAAATAGACTCAAAGAAAATTACCAATTACAGAGGGGGATAGCGTATAATTATAAAAGGTTAATCCATCAAGAATTAATAGCAATTCTACATGTATATGCTCCAAAGAAGAGAGCTTCAAAAAAGTAAAAGAAAAATTTTATAGAACTGAAAGGAGAAATATACAACTCTATATTTAAGTTGTAGACTTCAACAGTCCCCTGTCAACAAAGCAGTTGAAAGAACAACTAGACAGAAAATCAATATGATACCATCTATATGTCGCATCTCATTGACATTTATATAAAACTCTATTCAAAAGCAGTAGAATACACTTTCTTTTCAAGTTCTTGTAAATATGTACCAAGTTAGACTATAACCTGGGGCATAATAATAAAGATAAAATCTGAAACCAATGAAATTGAAAAGAGGAAAACAATAGAAAACATCAATGCCATAAAAAACTGGGTCTCTGAGGTGTTCAATAAAATTTTTACACTTCAAGCA
The DNA here is from genome assembly GCA_029593785.1 of Cabassous unicinctus. Lineage (NCBI taxonomy): Eukaryota > Metazoa > Chordata > Mammalia > Cingulata > Chlamyphoridae > Cabassous > Cabassous unicinctus. The sequence goes on from JAQZBX010013675.1 coordinate 26,066, forward strand.
AAAGTGACAAACACAAAATGGGAGAAGATAAAAATTACCATTATCAGGAATTAAAAAGAATAAAACTATAAGTTCTTTAGATATCAAATAATTTGTATTGGAATATTATGCACAATTCTATCCATATACACTTTTTAAATTGTAATACTGAATTTTTATTGAAGTAAAGCACACTAAATCAAACCAATTAAAAAGACACATGTGTAACACCAAGAAAACATTTTCAGTTATGCTGTCAGCCCAAAATGCTTTCAATTTTCCAAAGACAGTTTTTAATGCCATGGGAAAAATGCTCATACACTCAAGTTAAAATGAAAAAAGCAAGATACAGACTGTATAAGCAGTATGATCTCAACTATGAAATAATTTTATATTTATACATTGGGGGAAAAAAGACTGGAAGAAAATGCACCAAATATTTAAAACTGCAGGTATCTTTGTATAGTGAGGTAAGATACTGATTTTCTACTTCTCTGAAATTTTCAAATTTTCCAAGAAATTTGTATTAAATCAGGAAACTAGTGAAAAATTTTAAACAGCTATGAAACTGCTTCAAACCATCAATGAATATTAAGTCCAAAAGAGTAGACTGGCTTTGAGGCATGACTACATGAACTCCATCTTTCTCCTCAATGGGAAAAACATAAAAAAAAAAATTAAAAAAAAACTTTATTCCAGGTTTAAGTCAATTTTGTATCCTGGTGTTGGAAGTTTTAGTTAAGTCCTACTCCCAAAAACTTCAGGAGCTGATTCCTAATCTTAATACAGAAATGCCAACTTTTTATTTACATTTAAAATGTTATCTTAACTGCCTTAATTGTTCTTGTTCTCAGAGGCTGATTTACACAAAATTTACAAATTCTACCCTTCAAGAAAAATTAAGATTCTTTGAAATAATCCATTTTAAGCAATTAAGAGATTGCTTTTGTGCATTAATCTTACTTCTTAATTTCCAAATAATTTTTTACAACACATCTTACTGTTAAATAGCTATCATCAGTTCTGTTATTTCAGAAAGATGCAGATAGCAACATTCAACAAGTATTTACTAAGGATTTACTATGTTGTGACCAGAGCACAGACTCTCCTGGATTGTCAAATATACCCACAATTTGACAACCCTCCCATCAAAATGAGGAATCTAATTCTCCCTTTGCCTTGAGGGAGGGCTACGCCCAATGGCAGGCTTCTTTAAAGCATATGGTGTAGGGATGGGACTTCTCACAGGAGGTCATAAAAGGCACTAGGGTTTGCTCCTGGCTTTCTGGAACCACCCACTCTGGGCAAAGCCAGTTACCACATTGTGAGGACACCAAGCAGTCCTATGGAGAGGTCTGCATGGAGAGGAAGTGAGACCTCCTGCAAACAGCCTTGTGAGGGAAGAATCATGGAAGTGCATTCCTAGTCAAGCTTTTAGATGACTGGAGGCCCAGGTAATATCTTGACTGCAACCTCATGAGAAATCCTGAGCCACCCAGCTAAGCTGTTCCAGAATTCCTGACCCACAGAAACTATAAGATAATAAATGTTTTTTTACTATTGCTTAAGCTGCTTTAAAAAAAAAAAAAAGTCTTCACTATGTTCCACACACTCTACTAGGAGTATGGGTTCCTTCAAGAGGAGAAAAAGGTTTTTGAAAGGTGAATGGATACATCACCCACAGGTTAGTTCTAAATAGATTTTGCAAGAGAAAACCAAGACGTTCCTTTTATGCTACAGTGTCAGGTAAAATACTTAAGAACTTAAACATCTGTATTAGCTTTCAAATATGTTTCTAAATATTTAGTTATATCAATGGAAGAGATGGATATGATTTTCAAAAGGGGGAGGGGAGGGAAGAGACAGAAAACCAAACAAAAATACGTGATTTTCTTCTTAAATTGACAATCTCAATTGTCTAGGGTCAACTAATCAGGACAGGTTAATTCTCCTCAAAGTTTGGTAACTTCCATTCTCTATCCCTTGGGCTCACATAGGCTATTGCATGTTCTGACTGCAGAAGGGGGTGGGGTGGGTAAGGGAGCAGGGCACCTACAATAACCTGTGCTCAAAAGAGAAAATATCCTATTGGTTCAGTCATTCTAGAACCCCAGCTTTCCCATAAACTCTACAGGAAGAAAGTATTAGTTTTATGCTTTGGGTGTGGCAAACTAGGAATTTTCCTTTCATCTTTTCTAGGTAAAAAAACAACAACAAAACCTATCTGAGCCTATGCCCCTGAATCCAATTTCAATTTGTACTTTCCTTAAAAGGCCATTACACCTGTGAGATGATTTGAATGAAAGGGCTAGGTTTTGAATAAAATTTTCAAATGGATGACTGGTTTGGCACTCTCCCTCCTCCCTGAAAGCATGTCCTAGTCTTATTCTGGACACTTTTTCACCTAATGCCCATGATGACAAACAGAACTCAGAATAAGGAGACCAGACTGTAAGGATTTCCAGACACAGCACTGTTTTGAGCAAGTGAACCTCTTAGAATCTGTCTCTCCAGCAAAAAGAGAATGTAACCAACTTCACTGGCCTGTCAACATGAAACAAGTTCAAGATCTTAGAAAGTGTTTGTGGAGGGGTGATGTATAGGAGCCCTGTATGATGTTATGCTTGTTTGTTTTGTAAGTTCACAACTTTCACTATACACTTATTTTTTATGTATGTTTATGTATGAATGATATACTTCCATAAGTTGTTTTTAAAAGGAAAAAAAAAGATCTTAGCAAGTAAAATTAGTAGTTAATAAGTAAAGTTTAAAATATCTTTCCTTTAGAGTGATACCTGCAAATTAAAATGGCCACCATTACTATTTGAAGAAAATATCCTCAAAGGCTTCTGGAGTCTATTTTTGTGGTAATGCTGTCCAAGGGAATATAGGACACTCACAGGACCTAAAAAGAATTCCTCCTCCCATAAAGACAAAGAATACATAATACAGAGTTGTGGGAAGGCAGGTAATTTCTTAAATTCTTACTCGTACATCATCTTATAAACTAAGTATTCCACTTTTCACAAAGAAAACTGGCTTACAGAGGTTAAGCTTCTTGCCCAAGGTTATACAGTGGATGGCAAAGCTTGGATCAGGACTAAGGTCTCAAATTCCAAAGCCTATATATTCTTTCTACTATACTGAACCAGAAACTCAGCAGGGTACAAACCATTCATCTACAAACCTACTTATCCATATTCACTTATGGGAAAAGGTCCCAAAAAGAAATATGAAATTCATGTATTTCCAGATATCCTTAGATAAGAAAAATAAGTCTGGAGGCATTTCCTACCCCATTTCCCCACCCTACACCAAAGGGGATGAGGGATAAGAGGACTGTAAATCTGAAAATAAAGACAAGTACAATGATAAAGACTATGCATTCTAGAGCCAGACAGACCTGGAATATCTTTTCTATAACTTACTAACCTGTTTCATCTGAAGTCTTTCTTCATCAATAAACTGGCAATGACCCAGGGAAGGCCACGAGGATTAAATGCAAGACTCCTTAGCAAGGTGCTGATAAAGTAAATGTTAGAGGAGTAGTTCTAATGGCGGATCATACTCAGGCCCCACTAAAAGTCGCAATCATTCTTACTTGAGAAGCTTTGAGGTACATATGTTAAAGTCTACCCTTATTGTATTCACCAGGGGATAATTTAACTAATTTCAGCTCTTTCTAGTTCTGTCCCCACTGCCTTGTATGCATGCACTCCACAGACTTCTGAGCACCTGTGTTAAGCTCTGCACCCATCTATACCAGGTTCCATGCTAAGTCCTGGTAAAGCCAGAAAGAATAAGAAACACAAGGCCTCCTCCCTAATGTACCCCCAATCTATTGGAAAGGATAACCAAGGAAACATCAAAGTGGGAGAACAGATGCAGAGTTGAAAGAAGGTTCTAGAGAACAGAGAGAACTGAAGGAAAGCATCATCACAGAATCTTAAAAAGGATGAACAATCAGAAGAAAAAGTATATAAGACAGCATGGAGTATTCAATAGATTGAATGGCAGGGCTAGGACAAGTGACTCAAATCTGAGACCAGATCATAGGGCTATTGGAATATCATGCTTTTTTCTGACTTGACCCTGTAGGCCACAGGTAAATAGAATTATTTTTAAGCAGTAGTGACAAGATCAAAAAGATTGCATCAGCAGTCCCATGAAAGATGGACTGGAGATTAGGTCAGCTCAGGAGTGGGAAGCAAGAAGAGCAGCAGCAGGAGATTACTCCAATAAACAATCTCACGATCCTCCACTGCACTTGCTCTGAACCCATGGCTAGGTTGCATTATAGAATGTCCCCTCCTGCCCCCAGAATATCTTAAATATATCATGTTATTACATTAGAATAAATTATCAAAGTATGTATGTCTGGCTCAACAGAAAAAGGAAGCACTCTATTCATCTGTATACTCAGAGACTGCACAGAATCTGCCACATACATGTCTGCTAAATGAAGAAAAGAAATATATTATTATTTCGGTGGGAGAAAGAATGAGTCCAGCTTGGGACTTTGTCTTTGAGACAAATGCCTTCGAACATTTATTAGAGATGTAATATTTAGGTAATCTAAGCACCTTAAAAAATATATATATATATGTATATATATATATATATAACAAATAACATTTATGTAAACAAATGCACATATATGCATATGTATTTATATATCATTTTACAAATAGTGGTATGTATTGTGAAAAATTTGATTTTTACCCACAATAAAAAAAAAATAATAATAAATAAATATAAGGCCATATATGTACTTCAGCCACATATTCACAGTCAAAAAAAAGAAGAAGACAATGGTACATACATGCCTGGCAGTCAGGAGAGAGGGTCTAAACCAGAGGTACAGATTTGGAAGTCACCAGCTGACAAGAGGGAATCTGTTAAGAGTGAGATGGTCCTTAAAGGGCATTGCAGGAGCCAGGTGAGGCTAGAATTCTAGGGAAAGCAATTTATGTCAGTGAAAGAAACTGAGGAAAGATCAGAGAACCTGAAGCAGCATAAAAAGAGAAGTCAAGAAAAGGAGAAGCTCTAGTAGAGAAAAAATTACTAGAAGAGAAATAATCAGAAAGGTAGACAGAGAACCACAAAACTGTCCAGATGATTTTTGGGGTATATGATATTTTTTTTACATAAAAACAAGGTCCCAGTTATGAATTCAGTTCTCACGGAATTATAAGGTATCAAGAGAAGACACCACATTATATTCTTTAAGCCCTGAATGACCACTAGTTGATGTGGTTTTGATTCAAACTGTTCACTTAAGTCTTTCCTATACTGAGCTCCAAGGCCAATCAGGGTATCTTATTCATTGTCACACACTCATTGTCTACAGATCGTAACCTTTTTTGTTTCACAGATCCCTTTGCCAGTCAGGTGAAAACCATGGACCCCTTCTCAAAATGTAGTGACAGACTCAAGGTCTAACATCTACTGTAATTTCAAAGTATGGGTGAGCGTAAGTGATTTTTCAAGATATGCAACCACTTTAATGGGATATTTTGAAATGAATACTACTGTAATTTATTGCATACACTCATGTGAAGAAAATGCTAAATATCAGTTAGAGGTCAGAGAAAATAAAGATATTAAGTTATTTTTTTTTCAATTCAAGCTCCCAGACTCCTGGTTAAGAACCCCTGGTCTACATGTTATTTTTAGTTATGTAGGGGGTACATTTAGTAGACGTGGTGATGAAGGTGATGTCTAGTCGGGTTCTTTTGTCATAAAGAAAAACAAAAGCTATTGAGAGGGCAGATTGTCCTCTCTTATAAAGGGATAGGATATGAGGTCTGTGGAAAAGAATAAATCAATGTGACCTCCTATACTCATTTTTGCTTTGGTTATAAACTTAAGAAATCAGTCTTAATGTACCATCCTTTCCCTATGTCCTCTTATGCTCCAAAAATTTTAGATTCTCCCTCCATTGAAGAACTTCAAGAATTTCAATTTGATGTCACTTATACTTCATAGATTTGTCTAAGTAATTTTCATGCAATACTGAATCCTGGCATATTACATTATTACTCTAATTAAGATGTTTTCTAATACTTTAAAAATCATTTTGACAATTTTCACTCCAATTTACAGACTATTCAAAACAGATCATGAAGACACCTCATTACATTAATTTGCATTACTATTTAGTTAATAATGCACTATTACTAGAAATCATCAAAATCACTTTCTTTAAATACTCAAATCAGATAAGCATTATTTCCAATACACTGATGTTCTCTTCAAATCTCTAGAGCACAAAGCTCAGTGTAATTTATGTTTCTATAGGCTCTTTCAAGGGACCCTATTACATCAAAATAACTCTGTTCTAAATACACCAAATTAGTGTATAAAGCCTGAGAATAACAGTACATCAAATCACCAATATATTCTGGATCAATACTATTTTAAAAATTTACTGAAGGGAAAGATTATTTTTCTACACAAAGCTTTATATTTAAATTACTAAAACCCTCACAATTTAAACAAGTCAAAATTATATAGCCCCCCCCAAAACTGAATCACTAAAACCCCACAAATTCAGGAAAATAATAAATCACAAGTTGAACACACTCAATTGAAGAAAAATAAAATGGGGCTGAGAGATAGGGTAATGGTTTGGGGGGCAGCTTGCTCTTTTTACTATATACAGTATACTGTATTAAGATTTTATAAAAAGTGTCTTTTATTTCTTAAAACTATCTTCTAAAGAATAATAGTATATAGTATATACATAGTATAATATATACTAGTTTAAAATATTATAATAGTATAATACAGAAAATGCTAACCGGCTAACAGAGCTACTTCAACAGAAACTAGCTCATCTGTAGAAACTGATTTGCAACCCTTCCTGGGAAGCCATAGCTCTGCATGGTAAAGCCATTTAACATATTTCTTTGGAAAAAGGGTTAAGAGTGTGCTGTAGACCCATTTTCATATTTAGAGTTTTGTCCAGATACATTGTCTGTTTTTTATCCATTATAGTGAACACTTGCCTCTATCCATATACATTGGACAAATTAAATCAAATTGACAAATAATGCAAAAAAATACCCTCAAACTACCACAATGCACCCCATGGAAAATAGATAATTTGAATTGACCCATATCTATTGAATTATTCCAAAACTCCTGAAAAAGAAACTGGAGGTTTCTTTTTCAGAAACTGAGTTCTACCCAAACCAGACAGGGCAGAAAAAAATTAAAAACTACAGACCAATGGCCATCAAGCATTCAGCCACAAAAATCCTTAAATATATGATGAAATGTGATTAGGCAGAATAGACAAATAATAATACATCATTACCAAGTGAGGTTTATTTCCAGGATGCAAGTCTGGTTCAGCATTTAGAAGTAAATCAATGTAATCCACCATATTGTTAGGGCTAAAAAAGAACAATCACATGATAAGATCAACTGATTCAGAAAATAATTTAACAGAAGGCATACAAATCAGAAAGGAAAAAATAAAAGTATCCCACTTCTGATGGTATGAGGTGGAAAATCCCAAGGTATCTACAAAAACACCTAGAACTAATAAATGAGTTCAGCCAGACTGCAGGATTCAATATAAACATATTAATTATATTTCTATATAAAGGCAATTAATATGTAAAATACATTATTAAAATACAATATCATTTACTATCAGTCATACAAGGAAATATTTTTAGGTAACTCTAAAGTTATACAGGATTTGTATGCAGAAAACCACAAAATACTGGTGAAAATAATAAAAAATATATGAATAAATAGAGAAATGTATCACGTTCATGGATTGTAAAAGCAAATACACTAAAATGTTACCTTACATTTCCAGGTATGCTATAATGAATAAAGCAGACTGTTTGTCCTAAATACCAGGAAATTATTGTCACACAGTTTTGTAGGCTACAAGTCCAAAATCAAGGTATTGGTAGGCCATACTTTCTTCAAAATCTGTAGCTTTCTGATGGGGCCTCCTGGCAATCCATGATTCTATTTCTGCCTCCATCAGGTGGTTATCTGTATCCTCCCATCCCCTTCTCACTCTTACTGCTGTGTCTATATTTCTTTCGATTATAAGGACTCCAGTAATGTTTCACTAAGGCCCACCTCTACTCAATTTAGCCTCATTGTGTTAGTATCTTTGAAGATCTAATTTACAAATGAGTTTGCATACATAGGATCCTTGTTTAGGACTTGAACATACCTTTGTAGGGGGGTCTGAGTCAAGCTCTAACAGATGTCAGTTCTCTCCAGATTGATATATAAGTTCAACACAATAACTAAAAAAATGCCAGAAAGATTTTTATAGATATACACAAAATTTATGTTGAAATGTAACAAAATCAGAGTAGTTGAAACAATTTTGAAAAATAAAAATAAAATGGGGTTGCTTACTTTTCTCTAATTCAAGATTTATTAAACAGTTACATTAATCAAGACTATGTGGTACTGGCAGAGGGACAAGCTCATAGATCAATAGAGGAGAATAGTAATTCTAGAAATGGCTCTACAACTGAATATTTTTTTTATAAGTAACCACAATTCAGTGGAAGGAAGTAAAGTCTTTTCAATGAAAGATGCTGAATCAATTTTAGATCTAGAGGAAAAAAAAATAGACCTCAACATAAATTTTATGCCTTGTAGAAAAATTAACTCAAAATGGATCACAGATTTAATGTAATATGTAAAACCATAAATTTTAATTAAAAAAAAAAAAAACAGAAGAGAATTATCTGGACCTAGGGCTGGGTTGGGAATTCTTAGACATGATTGTAGCAATTTGATACGGTTTATGAATTCCAAAAATAGATATTGGATTATGTTTGTAAATTGGTCTCTTCCTCTGGGCATATTAGATTGGATTGGATTCAGAGGTTTCAATTTTACTTGATTAAATAATGATTAAGGCTTTGATTGGGACACAGAGAAAATAACTTGGCAGAGGAGAAAGTTAGAGTTTTGATCCTGGCTCCTGGGAAGTAAGCACACAGAGAAGCATATATGTGAGGAGAGAGAGGTCTCCATTAGACACGGCAGAGGCCCTGGGGAGAGAGAGCCACTCACCTGGCAGTTTACAGCTGGCCTTGTGGAAAAAGCAGAGCAGCTGAACCTGGAAAGAAATGAGGCCTGGGAGAGAGACAAGATTTGTCCCAGCCTACAGCTGAGATTGGAAGAAGCTGGGACCATGGAGCCTTGGGAGGAGGAGAAAGACTGAACACTCACAGATATTGCCTGCCATATTGTGTCAACATGTGGCAAAAGACTCTGGGTGAGAAATTACCTCTTATGTTACCTTGAGTTGAACTCTTTAGGGCCTTGTGACTGTAAACTTCTATCCCCCAAAAAATATCCTTTATAAAAACCAAATGATTTCTGGGATTTTGCATCAGGACCCCTTTCACTGACTAATACAGTAACCTAAACAGCATTTAGCCATAAAATTTTTAAATGAAAAAAATATATAATTCACCAAAATTAAAATCTATTACTCCATGAAATCTCCTGTGAAGAGAATGAAAAACCAAGCTACACAAGGAAGAAAATATTTGCAAACCACAATTCAACAAAGAACTTATATTTAGAAAATACAATGAACTCTAAAAATTCAAGTGTCAAATAAATAAAACAAAACAACAAAAAATACAATTAGAGACAGAGAAATACATGAAGAGATAACTCCCCAAAGGCTATATACAGATGACAAATAAACACATGAAAAGGTAGATAACATCACTATCTATTAAGGAAAAGCAAGTTTACATTAAAATATGATATCCCTACACATCTATTGGAATGACTAAAATAAAAAAAATAGTAACAATATCAAATCCTGACATTGATGCAGATAACCTAGATTTCTCATATATTGTTGGTAAGAATGTAAAATGGTGTAATCCTCCTGGAAATAATTTGGCCATTGTCTAAAAAAATACAAAATAAGCATACAAAACTCAAACATATACCTAGTATATAAACCAGTAATCACACACCTGGACATTTATCCCACAGGAATGAAAACTCATGTCTGAAAAAATTCTATACCTGATTGTCCTTAACAGTTTTATTTGTAACAGTCTAAAGTTGGAAGAAATCAAATTGACTTTCAATAGGGGAATGGCTAAATAAACCACAGTACATGCATGTCATGTGTTACAATCCAACTCCTGAAGGGTGCAAATTGGTGAGGCTGTGAGACAAAAGAACACACCTGGCATTTAGTCAGGCATAAGCATCATTGGGACTTACAGATAGGAGAGACTCTTTCATGGTAGCTGGTCAAAGAATGAATGAGGTTAACAATTTGCAAGGAGATGAGTAAATGAGGGGTGATATATAAGGAATTTCAGAACAAGGACATTTCCACAGGGTATGAGAACAGAGTTTCTGTTAGAGTAATGTGAAGCATACACATGGCGTCTGGTGATGTTTTCACTATACTCATAGGAAGGATGTTTACCAAGGATGTTTATGGTTTGTGAAGTTGTTCCATGCAGGAGTGATGTGAAATATGGTGACAGACTCAGATGTTAACCACCCTAAACCATTATATACAGCATATCCTAATAAAGGACTAGGCTTACTCACCTGTTCCCTTACAGGGGAAAAATACAATTATGAGTGACATTGAAAGATGGTAGCTGAAACTCAGTCTTAAATGAGAAGGTCTTGAACCAATCTTGTTGAGGTATTGTATTCTGCCATGTCAGCAAGGTGTTCCATGCAGTCCAGTTTGCAGGAGTTACAGTTCAAGGAAGGCCAGTAGCACCCAAGGATGGTAAATCTGTCAGATCCAACATAGGGTTGAAATGTGGGCATGGGTTACTGCTGAAGCCCAGTGTAGAAAGGTATTGGCTAGGGCATTCCAGGTGAAAAGAAAGGTGTTTGTGGAGAACAATAAGGGGCAGATTGTGCTGGTTTAACAGCATACAAGCAACATTTCCATCAGTCAATAAAAAAGTAGCCTGGGGCTTTCTAACTGGATCTCATGACCAGAGTCTTTGGTGGGCTTTATTCTGACCAGTCAAGTTCTCTATTCCCTATACTAATCTGCCTCAATTCCCTCCACAGAGAGTTCATACCCTTATTCTTAAGGGGGAGGTGAAGGGTGATGGTCATTCTTCTGTAGCTGCTTCTTGCTGGTTGGGGACAGAAGACCCTTCCTGATGAGATGTGAAACGCTCTGGCTATTCTGATGAGGCTATAGGAAGATTATAGGAGAATCAGGATAAACTTTTTAGTTTCTTTCCTTTAACTAGTTTCTTTATTCAGAATTTATGTGACATTTAATCCTGTTTGGCTTCTCCAATTTGGTCTTTAGGAGTAGTACTCATTTACCTATATATGAACCCATTTAATTTTTAGCAAATTGAATAGACCTCTTTTAGGAATTTTCATTTGTTACTTTAATATTATCACCTGGAGGTATGAAAATATACACTGAAAAAACAGCAAATACAAAAAGAGTTGACACACCAACAGAAACAAAACTCATTAATTTGACTGATAATACTACTTTGGTATGGCTGTGTCCAAGCTCTCCATCATTTCACATCTCTGATTTTTACTGCTTTTCAGATCTCCTCTGGAATCACTGTTGCCTGTAATATGCAAGTTCATCCCTTTGCCATATACTATAGCTGCCACATAGCAGGATGCCAGCCAGGATCACCAGTAGCTGAATTTGGTGACAAAGCATCTCTGATGGTGCCTTGATTTGGACATTTCATGGCCTCAGAACTGTAAGATTTTTCCCTAATTAAATTCCCAGTATAAAACCCAACACGTTTCTGGTACTTTACCTCAACAGCCCTGTGGCAAGCTAATATAGTACCTAAGCTCAACTTAAAGTTATTCTTTGCAATATGATGGTGATTTCTATATTTGAAAACACGTTCAGATCATAGAAAAATGTTAATTTAATAAATGTGGAATAAAATATTTTACCAAGTTCAGGGTCAGTTAATGTTTAAAAAATATCAACAAACATATTAGAAAGGCACTTTTTAAATTTAGCAAAATTTTGTATTTGTAGAATCCTATGCCAGTACAGAATGGCAATAGGAAGAAGGAGCAGACAGAAGGGACAAAGAAAAAGAGTAAAAGTATGAGAAAAAAGAAACATTTTCTTTATCTGCTGATGATATATTAAGTAGTGGGAGAATAAAGGAAAATTAACAATTGTTCAATTTGAAGAATTTAAATAAGATTGATGGATTCAAATTCATTAAATAAATTAAATTGCATTTCCTTATATCAAACATTTAACAACATAATTTCCAAATTATTTACCTTATCATCAATATATAAAGTACCTCACTATGGACCATATGTAGTGTTAATAATCTGATCATGATCTTCCATAATGTATAACAAATGTACCACAATAATGTAAGGTGTTGGTGGAGGGGTGATTATATCCATATGAATTGGGAGTTATATCTTCATCAGGTATTGCAAGGCTCAGTATAATTCATATCACATTTGCCTAAATTGATACATAGTTTCAATGTGGTCTCACTCAAAATGTGAAAAAAAGGCACTTTGTAGAAGCTGATTCTAAAATATGAATAAAATTGCAAAAGGAAAAAAGTATATAAAGTGCTCTTGAGAGGATAAAAAAGTCATTGATTTTGCTATATCAGGTAGCAAAGCCTTATAATTGTTTGCATGGCATTATTAATCTATGCCTAGGAGTAACTAGGAGGGTATGGTATTGTCCGAGTGGAATGGCTGAAAGAACAAAGGACCTGAAGAGAGAGCTCAGAAACACGATCACCCTATGGACACAATGAAGCATAAAAGTATATTGGAGATCAGCAAAGAAGATGGACTCTAGTAATTATGCAGGACAATTGGTCATCCATCTGGACAAAAAAAAAAAGCATATTTCAACCCCTAGATTTCAACCCAATTCCATTACCACAATGCTTTGATTTCTGTGGCTTTGTAGTAAGTTTGGAAATGGGGAAGTGTGAGATCTCCAGCCTTGTGCTTTTGAAATATTGATTCAGGTCTTCAGGCTGCTCTGAAATTACATATGAATTTGAGAATTGGCTTTCCAATTTTTTTTTTTTTTACAAAAAAGGCTGCTGGGATTTTGATAGGTATTGCATTCATATGTATACTGCTTTGGATAGTATTGACATCTTAATAACATTAAGATGGATGAACTTTGAAGGTATCATGTTGATTGAAATAAGCCAGACACAAAATGACAATTATTGTATGATCTTCCACATATGATATATACAGAAGAAGTAAATATCTAGAAACAGAGACTAGTTTATAAATACCAGAGGCAATGTTGGGGTGGGGAAGAGTTAGTTATTGCTTAGTGAGTACAGTTTCTTTTTGAGGTAATAAAAAAGTTGGAGTAATTGGTGATTGTAGCAAGTATTGTGAATGTAGTTAATACAATTGAATTTTACACTTCAGGTTGGTTAAAATGGGAACTTCTGGATTGAATATAT
>JAQZBX010013676.1:0-30811 GCA_029593785.1 Cabassous unicinctus
TTTACCGGGAGGTCCCAGGGATCGAACCCAGGTCCCTCCATATGGGAGACGGACGCCCAACCATTTGAGCCACATCCGTCCCCCTGGAAGACAGAATCTGCGTGCAACTTTCTCCACTTCTGGATAGAGAGGGTCACCTCATTCGGCATCCTACCTCTAGTACCTTCAGTCCAGGCTACAGCTGTTCAGTTAAGTTAGGGCCCTCTTTCCCTACCTAGCAATGGGGCCATCAAGAACAGGGATGGTGTCAAATCTACCCATACCCTATAGACCTAAGTGGATCCTTAGTGCCTTTGGGAGACAGACTGAGAAAACCCCTCTTCGAGTGAGGAGGGCAAACCTGGCAGGTCTTGCTCTCGGGAAGGATGAGTGAGTCCTGGATTGTTCCAGCTCCAGCTGGCCGTAGGCCCAGCAGCCTTTGAGGCAAAGCTCAGGACCTGACTAGAGCATTCCTCTCCCTCCGCATTTAGAAAGAAGTCCCAGCATCTTGTACCCAGGACTTGGAACTATCTGGAAAGACACAGGCAGGAATAGGGCCTTTGGGTCAGAGGTGCCTGGAATGATGAGATCAGAGGGGTATCAGGTCCATGTAACTCCTAGCAGGCTTTCTCCAGGTTTAGAGTGGAAGGAAGTTAGTGCACTGAGCCTAGTGCACTAGGAGGGGTTCTGAGCACAGCCAGGGTGCAAGATGAAGACAGGTGACACTGATGGAATGGGGAAGAAAGCTACAGCCACCTGCCCACATCAGGAGCCTCCTGACTAACCATGACCCTGCAGATGCTGCCCAGTGGAAGGTCTCAGCATTAGACATTGAACTAAGACCAGCCAGCTTAAGGGGAGAGCCAGAGGGCACATGGGCTCCAGGAGACAGGTCAGCCTCCAGTCCACCTAGGGAACGAGGTAGTTTCACCAAAAAGCTAAAGAACATACATCCAAGGCATCCAGGCCATCGTCACACAGTGGCCATATCAGTCAGACAAACTCCATGGGATTTAAGAATTTATTAAAATTGTGTAGCTCAGAATCACTGAGCTGAAGAACAAAGCTGAGCCAGAAACACCTCCCAAAAATCACGGTCAAGAACTGCTTGAAGATCCCATTGCTGCCAGCCCCAAGCATGAGAGGCTGGAGCTGGTCCCACGGTCTCCTCCATCACCGCTGTTCTGCTCAGGTGCCTGCGCTCATGGCAGCTGGTAGTGGTGGAAGTTGCTATTTCTTTGTGCCCTTAATTCCAGACTTAGAATCTGGAGTTGGTATGTCTGGTTGGTCACATGGTTGCAATGTAGCTGTAAGGTTATCTGAGAAAGCAAGTTTCTAGTACTTTTGTTTCTGTGACAGGAAGTCACTGACTCCTACTCAGACACAAATGCTCACAGGGAGGGGAAAACTCAGACATAGAGAGGATTTAAATGCACAGCAAAAGAAAAATCCTTAAATATTCAATGCAGTCCACCCCTTTTCATACCGAAAATCAATAGCCATTCTTCTCCCTAAACTTCCAGAAAACATCATGCAGCTGTTACTCAGATACTCCTCCTCTGCTCCTTACAGGGAGGCTACCCCAGTCTGCTACATTCTGTTCTGATATCAGAACATATTTCGTTTTATCCCAATAGTGTCACGGTGGTGACTAGATTTTGAAATAAGTCATCTCCACCCTACCCTATATAAAAGGGGTAAAAATTAGTCATAGCAAGGCAGAAATGCAGGAAGGCGCTAAGGAGATTTTGTCTGTTACAATATGAGTTATGATACCCTGGGCATTTGTGACCCGTTTTCCAATACAAACACCGTTGTTCTTTTTCCCCTTGATCTGCAGCTTTAGCTGATTGGGCTATTCAGATGGTGGAATGAGCCAAACCTTTCATCGCTGAGATAGCAGACCCTTGGTAATCTATTGACCTGTGTCTGAGTATTGAGAGGCTTGCCAGGGGATTCCCTGGATGTTACACTACCCCTGCCCAACCACATAGGGTGATCTACTTAGTAATCTGTCACCCCAGCCAGCGTCGTAACCCCCCTTTATTTGCCTGTTCAAAGTAAGGAAGAGACAACCAGCCAGAGGCAGTCTCCACTGATAGTTCAGGTAGAAGTATCCCTCCTCTCATTGCCAAGGCCTCTAGCAGAAACCATAGTCCCGGGACAGGACTTATAGAACAGTAAGTACCACCCCATTCAGAATCCGAATCCCAGCAGTCTGGCTAGGCAGAATCCGAATCCCAGCAGTCTGAACCACATTGGTACTGGTTCAGAGCACATTCCACATCCTCCGGGACAGTACCTCAAACCCTGCAGCAGCAAATCCTGAGCGGCCCGGTAATGGAGACTCCGATTGACTACACTACCAGTCTCTAAGGCCAGCTGCCCCTGGGGCACCGAGTGCAAGCTTCAGCCTGTTGCTTTACTTTGCTGGTGAGCAAACTCTGGTCCGAAGCTGTGCTGTGTGGGGTACAACGAAGCTGAACGCTTCATTCAAATTCATGGCGAATATTTTTAAACACACCTCCCAGGCAGGGAGAAGCATAAATGCAGAGTGAGTCTCTCTTCTGGTAAGGGCAGACAGGAGACCAGTGTAGAGAATCTGCCATCAGGAACTGGCCAGTCTCCCAGAGTCAGAGGGTTTTGTCAGGGCCCCACTGTTCCAGCAACTTGGCCACTGAGCAGTGGACGTGGCCAGCTTAGCCATTGTGAGGAGTTGAAGTTATTCCTCTCACGCACAGCTTGTCTTTGCCTCCTTGGAACTTCATTCACGAGTCTCTTAAGCCAGCAGTGGAGTGCCTCAGGAAGGAGGCTGGTCTATGAGGAGCCATCTTGCTCACTGAGGCCCCTTCTCCTGCATGGGGCCTTTTGTGAGCTGTCACAGCGACATCGCCACATTTTGGGTCCATTCTAAGAATTCCATTCTCTGTAATGCTTCCTCCCTAAACCTCCTTGTCACTAGTCATATAGTCTTGCACCTGAGTCCATGACCATCCAGTCACATCCTTAGCCCCTTAGCCTCTGACCACAGATTTATGTAGATCCTCTTTTTAGGAATGTGTCCTTGCAGGCAAAGACAAGATAACCTGCCCAGAGTCTCGCCCCTTAGGAGGATTCCCCTTTCCTGTGGTCCCTCAAGGCCACCCTGAGTGTGGTTTGTAATGCCATAGCCTATATCTAGATGACACCAGCCCATGGTCAGGAACCATGTATAAGTCCCTAGTTTTTCTCCTAGTCAACTTGTCACATGAGCCAGAGGTATGGACTGAGGGATGGTGGCAGTGTGATGGGATTAGGCGTGTCATATTAGCCAACTGCTCATGCCCCTTACACATGCCCTCAGGACCTGCTCGGGCCTTGTCTCTTATGTAGGACTTCTACCTTGGGGACTGCTGGGCCTGCCCAGCAATAGCTGGCAGGGGCAGCTAACACCTGTTCCTTACAGCAGGCTTCCCCTTTCTACCAGAGACCAAATAGGCAGCCAAGCACCATTTCTCAGAAGAGTTACTTGTAGAAGGCAGCCTGGCTTTGCCCTAAAGCCCTAGGGGCCTCCATTGAGATTTCTTTGTTAGGGTTTGCCAAACATTCCACATGGCATCCCAGTTTGCTACAGA
This sequence comes from Cabassous unicinctus, assembly GCA_029593785.1. Classification (NCBI taxonomy): domain Eukaryota; kingdom Metazoa; phylum Chordata; class Mammalia; order Cingulata; family Chlamyphoridae; genus Cabassous; species Cabassous unicinctus. The sequence goes on from JAQZBX010013676.1 coordinate 3,594, forward strand.
GTCTTGGATACCACCATCCTGCCAGGTCATGAGAGCCAAGTGGCAGAGGTGCCCACTCCACAGCCAGTTGCAGCTAGAGTTTCTTCTCACTCTGGACCCTACTCAAAGCAGGCAGGCTTTCAGGCCACCACGGAGAGGCTGCAGGCATGGCCCATGCCATCTTCAGAGCCAGACCACCCACCAAGTACTCTGGCTCTTACCAACAAATGGATGTAAGGGCCAGTGACACGTATCCACTAAAGGCAAGGCTTTGGGTGACAAGCCGCCACCCTGGAACAGCCTGAAAGGCGTGACAAATTTAAGGACTGAGCCAGAGTCAGCTAGACAACTTTAAGGCCACTTCATTCCATGTGCCAAAGATGTAAGAGTCCCAGACCTTCGTGCCAGCTGGACTGCCACTGCCTTCAGCCCCAACTGGGCCATGACACCAGTCCCATTTCCATGAAGTCCTAGGTGCCTGCAGCCTCCCTGGCTAGCAGTCTCTCTCTCGGCCGGGGTTCTTAGCCATAGGCAACAGAACCCAATTCTGGCTGATTTTAGCGGAAAAAGGAACTCATGATGAAGAATAGGGGTAGCCCACAGAATCCCTAGGAGGGCTGGAGCCTGAGGTTCAGAGGCCACACCACAGACCTGTCACCTCGGCCACCACCAGGCACTAGATGCAGCAGCAATACTGCTGACAGGACGGATGTGGTCACTCCCAGTGGTGCCCAGAGCTTAGTCTTCTCACGCCCATCACCATTACCAGAGAGAAGGTTGTTATCCACAGCCCCAGAGCCTTGGCCTCATTGGCTTCTACTCTGAACCTGGGCAGGGTACATCTAATTGTTGGAGCCTGGGTCACGTGCCTGTGCCACAGCTGCAGGAGAAAGATGTTATCCAAGTTAGTGTCTATAAGGGCAAGCAGGAGCTTCCCACTAAGACCCAGCGGGTAGGGAATCCCCCAGACTTAGGGAGAGGGGTTCAGATGCCAAGTGGCCAAATGTGGCAAGCATGGCCAGGTTTTTACACGTAGCCCTGATTTCTCAGGTTTAGCTCTTACCTGTTCATACAGGATGAAAGCCCCTTGCAGTCTCTTCTACCACATCTAAGGAAGAGACACAGACCAGTCTTCAGGTAGATGTTTTACCACTATCTGGCTGCCCTTAGGAAAGTCTTTGCCCATAAAGCCACTTGTGGAAGCTTCCTGATGCCAAGACACGGCCGCTGAGAGAATGCAAGCTTGCACGCCAAGGGCCTGAGCTGCAAGGCCACCACACCCAGGGTGCTAGGACAGTACCTGCTTCTGGACAGAAAATTTTGGGTAAGGAGAAAGGAAGAAAATGCCTTTTACAACTTTGTTAGGATGACACCCAGGGATCCTACTTGCTGGGTTTAAGCCCCTCCTCTTGCCTGCAGCCCTCTGGCCACAGGCTTCAGGGCCATATAGCATGCTGTCCTCTATTCCCCTGGTCCTCTCCCCCCATCCCCAGGCAAGAGGCTCCTGCATAAACGCTCTCTTCAGCCATAAGCTATCATGAGGCTTTGCACCCAGCTCTGCATGGAGCTATCCTGGCCTCCAGCAGACCTCCACGATGGGGAGTGGGGTGGCACATTTAGTCTCGGTCCTGATCGGTAGCTAGGAAAGCCTTGTACTTGGCCTTCAGCAGGTGTGCATGTTTGTGACCATTTCTGCCCTTCACCTCGGCTTTGGCCAGTTCTTCCTTCCGTGCTTCCAAGAGCTGTGGAACCTACCAACGTAAAACAGGTCAGAGCAGCTGATCCTGGGTATCAAGTCCTGCCCACCCACCACAGTGATGTATGTGCTGAAGGTGTTGTGCTTTGAGATGTGTATAGGGATCAAGGACTCCAACCATTGACCTGTCTCCCCAAAGGGGCTGCTTGCTGGGTGCTGCTGGACCCTGGCTGCATAGAACATGGAAGACACTGCATAGTGTGGTCAGGGCTTCCAGCAAGGTAACATGCAGAAACCCAAATCCCCCTGTGACTGTGGGCTAGACTTACCTGAAAGATCTCCATGAGCTACAGAAAGAACACAGGGAAAGTTTGAGGTCAGAGACAAAGAAGCCACTTCTGATGAGCCTGAATCAGGAGCCTTGAGACTGAAGTCATTTTAGCACCAGGTTCTCAATCTATGTGAGATGACTGCAATTTTCAGGGGGAAAAGAAGCCAAGCTGTATATTCCAGAAGCAAGCCCACACTGGGGCTGCAAGTCCTTGAGCACATGGAGTTTGGCCTTTGCAGCAAATCTGAGGCCAAACACCTCACCCAGCCTGGTTCAGGGGAGTGGAGTTCCCTCAGGCTCTACGTGCTCAGTTTTCTGCTTCTCTGACACCAGGTAGGCCACCGACTGTTTTCCTAGACCCCCGTAGAAGAACAAGTCAGGAGCCACTTGCATGAAGGTTTGTGCTTCCAGATAGGGGGGGAACAGGAGATAGATCCCCAGTTCTCGTGTCAGTTGTTTTGTTTTGTTTTGTTTTTAAAAGGTACTGGGAATTGAATCAAAGACCTCCTATATGCTAAGCAGATGCTCAACCACTGAGCTACATCCACTCTGCTCACGTCAGTTGTGCCTGCTGGGAGATCTTTCTGCTGCTCCATAGTGATGGCTGTCGTGGAATCTACTACTCACAAGTGTTAATCTCAGACTCTTGAGTTGACAGCCAGCTGCAGGGCCACCCCTGGTCAGAGTCATCCAGGGGTCTGCACATGGTCTGTGTGGGTAGGGGGAGAGATCCAAGCCTAGTCTCCAGCTTCAACTCTAGGTCAGCAACACAGGTTCTGGTTCCGGATACAGACGGCTTCCTTGGAACTCCCACTACAAAGTTTCTGGAAAATTTTACGTTTGTGACTTCTCATACCTGCCAGTGCCTCATGCCAGATCAGTCTGGTGATATTTGCTTGGCTCTAGGGAATATCCACAGGATGGGCAACAGACAAGCCTAAGATGGGGTCACCTCCTGCCACCATCTTAGTCTTCACCCTTGGGTCTGGCTATCGTAGAGGGTTGTTCTTCCTACCCCAACCTCTAGCCTCCTGTCCATCTCCACCTCCCATATGTATATACACCCTCTGGAAGCCTCAGGTTATAAGAAAAGAAAGAAGGTATTCCTGTGCTTAAGGGGTATCACACATGTGGGCCTCAGCCTGAACCTGGATGGAGGCTGAAGCCAGAGTGATGGCTTAGATGAAGGTGCCTCTAAACGAAGGCTCTCCAAGGACACAACCTGCTCTGGACCCGTGCTGCTAGAATCTCACAGGATACAGAACCATGTTTCAAGTAGCACTGTGCTTTCCCTGTGGGAGGGGAGGGAGGCCACAGCAGCCAGCAGAGATGCCCCAAGACTCCTCCTTATAGACAAGGGTCTGGCTCTCACACCTGTTCCCACCTCCCAGACTACTCTATTTCAGTGCTTGGAAGCGTGACTGATGCCGAGGACTTCAAGTCTCCCAGTTGGGGCTTTGGGAGAAGCCTACATGGGCCCAAGTGACCTGCAGGCTTATCCACAAACACTCTGGATCATGACCTCCAAGGCCAGTTTCACTCCTGCACCGATGGGTCACTCCACAGTTCTACGTTCTGTGTTGTATTCTATGGTAGGCAAAACTCCAGACCCAGATGGAGACCCTAGAACTTTTCACACCAGCTGTTTGGTGCCCTATTGGCTTATTTTCCTTACCTTCACCCTTTCCCCAGTTTTCACCTTTTGTGAACAAAGTCTACCACCCCCAGAAATGCTGCCTGGGCCCAACCATCAGATCCCTCAGGATACCCGGTGCCTTACCAACCCCCTTCCTTCTCCTTGTCCCCGTGCTCGGCTGACACCTTCTGCTGGGGTTAGTGTCTCTACATTAGATTTAGTGTCTCTCAGGATATTCTAGAGCTAGGGTCAGAAGGAAGTCTGCCAAGGTCCTGTCTCCCCAGAGACCTCTCTAGGCCTATAACACTTATTTCCTAGGGACATCCATCTACAAGGCTCCCGGAAAACCAGTTTCTCCCTGGAAAAAGACCCATCCTCAACACTTGCCCTGTCCTCCCAGCCTGGGCAGATTGGCTTCTGTTCTTTACTACACACCAAAGACCACTCTTCCTTCAAAGACACAGAAAAGGTGGGGAGAGCACGAGACTCAAGAGGCAAAGGAACATGCTGTGGCAAAGTTGATCCATTCAACATAGTTGATCTCTGGTCTTCCTAGTCCTGGGTAGAAGGAATGCCTGAGGTCCACTAGCCCACTGAAGAGGGCTGGAGAAGCTGACCAGGTACCCCATCACTGGGATCCCCATGATTTGAACTTTAGGCCAGTCTACCCCTTGCTCCAAAACCTGCTAGCTCATTTAATCCCTGCAGGAGGGGATTATGCTGAAGCCCTGGGTTTCAGTCACTCGCAGAGACTGAGATGAGAGCCAGTGCTGATAGACCACGTGTAGTAGTTTTCAGACTCCTATTATCAACACCTGGGCAGACATCGCTCCTGAGGCTATAAAAGCCTGTCCTTCCCCCCTATACAATATAAAAAGGGCACCCTCTGAGCCCTGGCTATGACCAGCCACCTCGTCTGGCCCAGTCCCTGCTGCATCTGGCCTTGCTCCTCCTTGCCCAGCTCAGGAGAGGCCAAGCTGCTCAGTGTCCTGGAAGGATTTGTGCCACTCAGGGAAATCCTGTGCTCCATTAAGACCATAACGTGTTCTCTCTCCCTGCAAACGTAGGGAACCTCAGTCTTACCTTTAATAGAAGGGAAGGCCATGTCCAGGAAGAAACATGTTCTCAGAGAAGTTCTGAGGTCTGGACCATCACAGGACATGGGCTGGCAGCAGAGCCAGAAGGGCTGGGCTGGCAGCATGGGGACCAGCACAGCCATGGCCAAAGAAGCCCGATTCCAGGATGGAATACCCAGCACTAACAGCAACACCCTGGGCCAAGGGCATGGCCCCAGAGACCTCCAGCTCCTAAGCTGCATCTGAAGGAAGTTGCATGGTGCCGGCCACCTCACCTATGCATGTCGCCTCCCCCAGGAAAGGACTTCCCTGGGCAGCTCTGAGCCCTGATTCAGAGGCAGAGCCACCTGGTGAGCCTCCTTTGCCAATTTTAGGACTGTTTCACCTATGCCTCCATAAGAGCCCAAGGCCATCACATGTCATCCATGACCTGTCATTCACTACACTGAGCTCATGGGGTCTGAGCTACCCCAGATCATGGTAGAATCAGTGTTCAGTAACCACTTAGAGAATTACTGTAGTAGGTAGACTCTAGAAAGTCTTCCCCAGATTGGAGGAAAAAGCAGAACCCTAGGTAACATGTTCAAGGGGTGACAAACTTGGAAAGTCTATGAGATGGACAGTTTAAGGGGCCTTCTGAACTCCCTTAGCTGTTGACCCTAAAGCAGAGTGAGGCTGAACAGAACAGCTAAGAGAAACAGTGGCTGGACAGCTGTGAGCCCAGTCATGGCCTGATCTGGTCTCTGTCCAAGTGGAGACCAAATGCTGATCTGCTGTGATCTTCTGGAAGCTCCCTGGTCCAGGGGAACCCTTGGGGTCCCATCATCTCTGGCCAAGATGGCCCAGCATTGACAACAATGTTAAGGAGGCTTTGGCCTCCCATGATTTCCATTATCATAGAAACATCCCCCCGCCCCAAACTACACCAAGTTGTCAATGTACTGTTTATTGTATGTACATATATAGCTATATGACAAATATGCCAAGTCTTCCTATGTAAAAATTGTGCAGTCCCTGGGGTCAAGAGTTCTTAGAAAAGGTGATCTGGAAGGAAAGGCAGGAAGGAGAGATGCATGGGCAAGGGTCAGTCGAGTCGAGGTAGCTATGACAAGTTCTAGCACATCTACTCCTGCCAACCAGAACATTGCCCACAGGACCAGGATGAAGAGATGACAGACACCTCATCCTTGGGGAAATCTTTATGAGGAATCCACAACAGATAAAAGTTAGGGCTCAGAGGCAAGAGAAGCAATGCTATTAGGTTTGAAGATAGAGGAGGCCAGTCCAGCGGGAAACAACAGACCTCAGAGGTGAGGCCACACTCAGGGCTTGGTGAAGCAAGGAGACAGCATGAGCAGGCAGAGTGGCCCGCTGCTGGCAGGAATGGAGGCCCAGGTAGAAGGAAAGGTGGACAGGCTCAAGAGGACCCAGAAAGGAAGCCCTGAAGACAAGGTTCCACACACAGCATTGAGCAGGCCAAGAGCCAGGACAGCCACACGCTGCCTACTGTACTTAACTCTGAAGAGAGGGCAAGAGTGAGAAAAGCCAGTGTCCAGTTCAAGAACCATGGCTGGAAGTGAGGCCCTGCATTTCAACTAGATTCTAAGAAGAAACAAGTCCTCCCTACATCTTTCAGCATCCACTTGGTCCCCAACTCCAGACATCCACTAAAGGCAGGTCCTAGGAGGCTTCCATGGAGTAAGGTCAGCAGCCGGCTTCTGACTAGTCCAGTTAGCATGGAAGCAGTGATAGGAAATGGACACCAGAAACCTAACAGATGAGTGCAAACCCTTCCTTTTTCCAAGAGACTTACCCTATCTGATTTCCTTCTTTCTAATCGTCAACTTCCCCTACACTGAACACTTTATCCATTTTGTACAAGAGTCTAGTTTCTCTAGTTTGAGAGAGAACCCTTTGCCTCCCTATAGCCTATGACATTTTTAGTTGACATCTTATCTTTCACAGCTAAGCAGTCTATACTCCCCCACCTCACTTACCTACCCTTACCTGACAGCCCTTCTATATCTTGAAGTTTGTCCTAAGGTCCCCAGTAACCTACAAGTTGCTAGACACCAAAGGATACGTCTGTCTTGTCTTACTAAGTCTCTTCCTACCCCACCTACCATTCAACCCACGTGACTTCTGTAAAAATACCTCCATGATACTTCATCGTGCTGCTTTCATCTTTCTCTGCTGTTTAATCTCCAGTTGTGAACTCTAGGCAGAAGAGGTATCAGAATTTGTAGGGTTTGTTCTTAGGCCCACTTCTCAGTTGGCAGCTTAGTCTCAACCTACACATCTTCATTTACTGTCACTATACCAGTGGCTTCTCTCTAGTCTAGACTTTGTTCCTGGTCTCTAGAGTAATTTCTACCTGCCTGCTTCACCTCTCCACTTGAAGTCATTGAGTAACTCAAACCAAGATTGCCCTAACCTGAATTCATGTTTGCCTCTAAGGAGCTCTAGAGGAGCAGACTTTCAACTAATGTCATGCCATTTACCTAAAGACAACCACCAGGTAATTAAGAGCTTTTTTCTGCTTCTTTCCCTTAACCAATCCTGTTAGTTCTACCTCCCAAACATTTCTTGAACACTTGTCCATTTTACTATGGATGTCAAGAAATCCTACCTAGAAGAGGCCAGAACAGGCCATGGGACCAGGACCACAGTCCCTGCTGACAAGCCCCTTCCAGCCCCCCACAAACATAGCAAGTCAGAGAGCAAGGATATCAAAAAGGATTCTTATATACTACCTGCTGTGTCCCCTCCCACCTCACACCCAACTCCAGGGTAAAGAGCAGAGGCTTAGATGAAAGAGTGGAAGAGTGAGAAAGTGGTCCTGGAAGAAAGCTGCTGCTAGAGTCAGGTATAGGAGGACAAGGCAAGGCCCCAGCATGGGGCATCCTGATAAAGCAGGCTGCTGGTACCCTCCAGAGCAGGAAGCCCCCAGGCAATAATCCCATGAGCCCTGTCACTGCTTTTTGCTCTCTAGATGCTGCTTTGCCCTGGGCCACAGATGGCCTCTGGGACCCCAACTGCCTGCCCTTGGTACCCTTCTAGGCAGTAGCTGGTCATCCATCCATCCATCTCCTGTAGAGTCCTAGAAATCCTCTGTCGAGCCAAAAGGCCCTTGGCCAGCTTACACGTAGGCAGGTCACAGGGATTAGTGGTGATAGAAAAGTTCCCAAAGCGGAAGCAAGCCCAGTGGCAAATTAGGCAGATCTGGAGAGAGCTACAAAGGTCCTCACTCCTGGTAAGGCCAAGGCACCAATGTAAATGGGCCACAGACATTTTTGTACTTCTTATGACTTGCTATTCAGCCTACAACCTATGTAAATGCCACTGAATCCAGTCCCCCATATGCTGGATAAAGGCTAGAAGCAGCAACACCGAAACATTAGGTAGAGACAGCATTGGTTTTTAAACTTTTCTATACGAGATAATCCTTGTGGCAGAATACCCTAGTTTCCCTTTAACATTCCAGGCTAAAATCTGGTTTGGTGTTTAGCATGTGAAGAGGATATTTCTAGAACATAGGGGGAGAATTAAACATTTTACATACTAGCTCAAAAATTCTATGGAAGATTAGTGATCGCTATCTTCAGTTTGTAGCTGCTTTCACACTGAAGGAGTTGAAAAAGGCCCACACTCTTCCTGGAGTGATCTGAAATGACCTAGAAAGGCAACCCCAGGAAATAACAAATCCAGGGTTTTATCAGAAAAGCTAGAAGAAACCAAAGTGTGTATGGAAGTTAGGCCTTATGGGGCCCAACACAGGTGAAGGCAAAGCAGAGAGGAGGCGAGTGTCAGAACTGCCAAGCTGCAGCATGGGGACCCGATACATGGGAGACAAGTGCCTCACTGGGGTATTCCACCCCTGAGCACAGCTCCAGGGAGCACTTGAACTTGCCATGGAAGCAGCAGCAGCTCCTGTTGCAGCCGAGGCAGGGAGATGGGGCAGCAACAGAGTTGGTGGGCAGAGAACCACCTCCTCCATGGGGGATGCTAAGCTCTACTCTCATAAAAACTCAGAACTAAGTGGCTTCAAGCTTTACTTCCTGCTCAAGTCCCATGAGGGTAAGGTGGTCTGGGCAGGGCTGTCTTAGTGCAAATCCAGGAATGCCTTCCTTCCAGCCATATCACAGAGCACATAGCCTCCAATGTCACCTTAAAGGTCCCATGTAAGAACATGGGAAGACACACGCTCACCACTACCTTGGTCCAGTAGTGACATCACTTCTGCATCCATTGTGTTGAGTCACGTGACCCGTTTTGTTGCATGTGGCCAGAAAACAGTAGGCACATAGATGGCCTGTGAGCATTAACAGACAGCCCCAGCGATGGTCCTCAGCACGATGCCCAAGCTCCCGTCATAGCCACCACACGTTAAACTCATACAGGAGATGGCATCACTGCCACCCTGGCCAAATAATTCTTTGGTAATGGAGGTGACACCGTGGGGGAATGGCTGCAGCACTTAGAGCCCCCACTGTGGCAACAGGGTCACCAGAAGTGGCTCACACAATATTTTGGGCTCTACCTGCCACCTCAAGTACCAGAGATGCCAGCACAAGAGGACCTCGCAGGGCCGGCAACATTCAGGAATAGCTCTTGAATACAGGCAGATTAGAGGTCAAGTTCCTCCCTTAGACACAGGGAGGAGTCACCATCAGAGCAGAGCCCGTCAGAGCGTTGGCTGTGCCAAGGCCCGCCTCGCCCATGAGGACTGTCTGTTTCTCAGTAACCTCTGTATAGCCATCGTCATTCCCAAAGCTTCAGTCTAGAGAAGTGGTCAAAAGGGCCACTCAGAGTCTCCATGATGCAGTCAGAGCATCAGCCAGCCAACATGAGCCGCAGAAGGGCCAAATAAGATTCTGTGAACCTGCCTCAAAGTTGGCCCGACTCAGATCACCATATCGTGCTGGCCGCAGGAAGGCGACAGTACCAGACAGCCTCACTCCCTGGAGGGAAGAGGCCTTCCTGCCATCCACCGCTACATCCATTGCCTGAAACAGTGCCTCAGTAGACACTCCCCCCAAGTTTAGAGGATTTTTAATAGCCCGGTAAACAAAGTTCCCATTTATTTCAATGTGGCTGCTTTCCCGAGGATAGCACCCTGGGGAGTCTCCCAGTGAAATTATAAGCATAAACTTTAAGAGCTGAAGAGAGAGCTCTTTAGTAAGAAGAGGCTACTGGAAGTCAGCTATGTCCTCACCTCCAGGTTCCTGGTAGCAAATAGTCGAGCAGACTGGCTCCTGCTGGAACCCACGGATCACTGTGTGAAGCAGCGTCTGTTCACCCAGGAGGTGAGGGCAAGGAGAGAGGGTGAGCGCCCAGCAGAACCAGGACGTAGCACCTTCTCCAGGAATCTCAAACCCTTCGCCAAGGACGCTCAGTCAAAATTAAGTCTCTGCTCAACGGAAGATACTATGAACAAAGTTAAGTCAGACAACAGATTGGGATGCAGCGTCTGAGAACAACAAGGGACTACTATCTTTGAATAAAAGGAATTCTTGGAAAGTGAGACAGATGGGACCCCCCCAGAAGAAAAGGCAAAGGCAAGGATAACCTGAGTGCTGCATGAGGAAGTCCTCAAATCCAGGGAGACCCAAGTCACACAACAAGATCCCATCATGCCCATTAAGCTGGGAAGTACTAGAAAGCTGGATTATACGGCAGATCGATAAGGACATTGTCATGGCAACATGTGTGGGGCAGCCATTCTGGAGAACAGTCTGGCACCACAGTCAAATTAAGGAAGTCTATTTCTGGGAGTAGATCCCAGAGTATTTGTCTTACAGATAAGGGCACATGCATGAGGATGTTTACAGTATTGTTTGTGGTGGCAGAGATGGAAGTAGTTGGGTGTCCATTCCTGGGAGAGCAGCTGAGAAAGCTGAGGCAACTGCATGCCATGGAGAATCATGTGACAGACTAGATGTATACGACGACATAGAGGTATCAGATAGGACCAAGTGGAGAAGAGACAGGATGACCAGCTATTATATGCACACGAGCCATTTTGTCAGAATGCAAGAAGACATTTATAGACACCTTACACATTAGGCTGTTGCCTATGGGTGGTGGGGAAGGGGAGAGGAGAAGGGAAAGGAGAGTAAGTAGAAGGTCCCTGCATAACCCAAGGAGGCTAATTAACAGGCAGGCGAGGCTAAACTAGACTCTGCTCTTCCCTACTTGTTTCTCGTACTAAGATTCCCAGGGCCCCTGCCTTGGTTTGTAGTCTGTCCAGGTTCCTTTTCTTAGTACAGATGCCTTCCTGCTGTGTATGCTTCTAGTAGCCACACCTTGGTTTTTTCTGTATTTTTCTATAAACATATCCTTGTGCCCTTCTTTCTCCAACAGCACAAGTCACAAAAGGAACCCTCCCTTAAGAGTCCTTGGTCTCCCCTTCTCCCCTTAGGTCAACTTGACCAAAGCTTCTGGTTCTCCCTTCTTAGTGGCCCCTGAGGAATATTCTAGTACCTGTGGAAGTTCAAAGGGAGCCTATCTGACAGCAAGTGTTAGGAAATGATAGAAGCACCTTAACCCAAAGGCATAAGGGACTGGAGTGAGGAGGAGGAGGAGGAGGATTCAGAAGCAGGTACAAGAGCTTACAACGTGTGCCCTCTGGGACAGAGTCAGAGGACAAGCCTTTTAGGAATCTGGTGCAGAAGCCAAGAGACTACTAAAGACTCCAGGCTCAGCAATCCTGCTCTTAAGTAGGTTCTTCACCTGTTAGAAAAGCCAAAAATAAGTCAGGAAGTAAACTGTTGGCTCCACAGTGAAAATCTAGGTGCCTTAGCTGCTCTCATGCCCCTCTGGGTCTGGGTATATCAACATTTGATCAGCCACTGTGACCGCATATCTACTCATACTGCCATACAGTTGAATCCCACATATCTCCCTACTGAAGTCAAGCAGTACTTCCAGGACAGATAGAAGTCCCTTAGGTCTTCATCTTGGGCCTACAGTTTAGGGGTATTCTGAAACAGGTCTCTGTTTTATCCCACTGTATTATCCTATACATACAGGATAACACATCCTGGACTGGCTCCCAACAGTCACTCAGGTGTGATAAAACACTCATTCCATCCATGTGCCATGCTGAGTCAACCTTAACCAAGCTGACCAGCAGACCAACACCCTTGTTAATGCCCAAGCTTAAGGATGGTATTCAGAATCAGGATTCATAACTAAGATGGCCCTGGGTGGGGAAGAGGTCCTTGTATACATCTGTACATTACATCCCTATCAGTGGAATAAGCCTAAATATTCTTTTCTTAGCCATGAACTAGACTTTGCTACAAGAGCTCAGATCCCACCCTCGGACTCACTTAATATGGCTGAGCCTCCTGGTTTCTTCATTTAGCATGAGTCCCCTCAGAGGGCCAATGCCAGCTTCTCTCCTGGCAGCCTTTATACCCTGCTTCTAAGAGGGACCAAAGAAAGATCCTTGGATTTGTCATTTCTTCCCATATACATTCTATTCAGACTATGTCCAGAATCCCAAATGGTACTTCTACCTCAGTTTCCATGTAGTAAAAGCTGTAGAACAGAAGCCTAAATCTGACTTGCCCATTGGGAAATTCTTCAGTGCCTCTGTATTGAGTGACCAGGCACTATGACCTAGTTGGCAGCTTTCATCTTCAAGAACAAATCTCTCATCTGTACACACAGCCTTAGAGGCTCTGACCACCTGCTGCAGAAAATCCAGGGCATGCCATGAGTCACCTGAGACTTTGTCTCTGGCAGAGTCTGGGGTCTGCCTAGGGGCAGAAATACTATGTCTTCAAGTTCCTTGCTCCATGAACCCAAGAAACTGGCACCAAATACCAACTCAGAGAATAGCCAGGAGAGATCAGAACCAACCAGAAGACATCAAGGCAGGTCATCTTTGATCTATGAGCCACTGGCCAGGTCTAATCGTTCCTATTTACCCATTAGACCTGTGAGTACAACTCAGTGGAAGAGAAAGCCTGGAGACGTGCTGGCACTTAGAGGAATGAAAGCTCAAGAACAGACAAGACACAGTCACACAAGGGCAGACGGTGACCATGGCAGCAAATGAAAGGCTTATTCATATCATCCCTGTCAGCCAGAAATGGCAAATCCAAGTACCACAGACAACAGCCTTTCCTAACAGATGCCAAGATGTCCATCCTTTATATATGGGCAAGAATTCTATGGAGCTTAGTACCCTTAATTAAAAAAAAAAGGTACACAAAATCCCACGTTCAAAGGTCTGAAGGAGACCAGCAGTCTTATCTGGCCCAAGGAAAGACCTTCCTGGAAGAGAGCCACACGCCATGCTCATATGAACAAGAAGCAGGAGCATAGCCACTGATGCTCTTAATGCAAATGGCTGCAACTGCTATTTCTCTTGTCTCCTCAGTCGCCAGCAACGGGGGTCTCAAGTAGAAGGGATTAAGAGCCAGACTTAGACCAGGAAAGATGACTCAGCAGAAAAGTACACACAGCACGGAGGAGACCAAGGAGGCCAGACATAAATGGCAAGAATGCCAGAGCATCTCCTGCAGTGGGCAGCTGAAGATAGCAACTCCTAGGAAGAGAGGATGCCCCCAGCAAAAGTAAATGAGAAAGGAAGTCCTGTCAGATCTTATATACAAAAAATAATCCAGAGATCCCTGTACATGATCTCAACAAGCTAGAGTAAGGGCTCAGTATGACTCGTTCCTACCTACAAGACCACCAGTGCCCGAGAACAGAATCGGACTCTTAGCATGGATACCTGGCCTAAGCTCCAGCCATCATGTTATAACCTCTACCAGCTGGGGCATCTTACATTTGTTTGAAGTAGATTACACAGATTACAATAAGACATCAAGGCTGCTCTGTACTGGGCCCCCAGGACGGCCACTGGCCTTAGGTACCCAACAACTGAATCCTAGGAATCTTCCAGCATGATGGAGGCCCCTGGCTAGCTTCCAGGCTATCTAAGTCCAGGACAATGATCAAAGCAGGCAATAAGTCCAGAGGTAGGAAGAAATTTATAAGTATACTTATCTCATCATTGAGGCCAAGACCCACATTGGACAATATATCAACAGGCAACTCAGGAGGAGTTCACATGGCTAACACAAACATGCAAGTCTCCCACCAAAATCCTATGATCACAATTTGAGAGAGCACGAACTTAACGTAGAACTAGATCTGTAGTGATATGCTCAACATGGAAATGGTCACATCCTATTCTTTCATAGGAATAGTACATGTTTATTATTAATTAGCCTTTAATCACCATGTTTGAAATTCAGAAACAGAACCAGTCATATTTATAGGTATTTATAACATAGTAAAGATATTCCTGGTGTGGGAAAAATCATGTAATACATTCTTGAATCATTCAAGGTCACTTGAAAGAGTTAGATCCCAAGATGACACCAGAAGCAATCATAGGAAGCAAGCTCTATGCTATTGGAACAAGATAGTTCTCTAATGGAAGAATGGAGTTCTCCTCACTACATACACAGATGCAGCAGGAAACAGTCCCAGGAAGCAATAGAAGATAACAGATTCAAGATAACAGACTCAGGGTAAAGACCCAGCAGTCTGAGGGCCTGAGTCATGGGAGATGGAAGAAGAGCAGACTCCAGTCTGACGTCGTGAGGGAGACCCCAGCAGGTTGCAGTGTGGGGACCAGGCAAGACCAAGAACAGTCAGTCCCACTGAAGTACTTGATACCGAGAGCAGCCCAGAGCCCTATAGTCACAAGCCGCTGGGGTATTCCTGCACCTGGACATGGAAACAGTTTTTTTTGAGTCTCCATCAGGCACTGGAAAATTGGGCACAGTTTTCAAGAATTCAATAACCATCACAAAGCTACATGCTCTAGTGCAGCCAGGTACCGACTGGGCTTGAAGAGATTGAACTGCCTGTCTGGAAAGAGAAAGCAGTTAGGGGAAGGTACTGACTTTGTCCTCCTAGAGCAATGAAGGAGGAACAAACAGGAAACCTTTTATCCACAGCTTAGGAAATAAGTCCTTAGCTTTCTGGCTCTGTCCCTTGTGCATATAACACAACTTTCAAATGGCACATGGGGAGAAATCAGGAACCACACCTGGAGATGTGGCAGCCAAGCCTATTCAATATTCTAGATCATGTTGATGCCATAAACTGTGATTTCTTGGGACTACAGGCAGGAGCCAAGCAAAAGCGTTAGCTCTGTAGCCAACCATAAACAAACATGGGAAGAAAGCATCACACTCTTGGAAGAATATTTTGTATCAGAGTTGTTCCTATGGAACAGGGTCATAGCCCTACAATCCTATTGTGTTTTCTGGTCTCTACTTCTCTCCAGTCTTCAAAGAACTAGGTTTAAAGGAAGATTAATACTTGAGGTCACTCTATAAGATCTGGAGGCTTGGAAAGCTTCTGGAGCCTCCCTGGAGGTCCGGCCCACGTAGTGTGCACTGCAATAGCCCAGCTCTCACAGGGACCACAACCCACATTTGATGCAGCAAGATGATCACAGAACACAGAAAGGCAGAGTCATCCATCTGGCACTTCATTTCTAACACTATTGGCTTCTGACCCTTGGCCCTCTACAGCCCAGTTATTATCTGACCCCTTGGAATGCCACATCACCTCTGACCCTGACCATCTGGTCCCATCAGCTCCCCCTCCCCCCTCTGATCTTGCCTTCTCTCTGGCTCCTAGAAACTCCCATTTTCTCCTTGCCTTCCACCCCCCAACTCCTGCCCAAGTTGGGCTACAGAAAGGGGAAGGGAGAAGGTAGAGAGCTGAGGAGAAGGCAGGCCTGGAGCCCACAGGGAAGAGAATCTGTCTCTTAGCCCTCTTTATTTGCCTCAATTTCAATAAACAGTTATCTGCCATGGAAAAGAAAAGAGATTGCTGCCTCCTGAGATCCAGGTTTACCCCAGACACAGGCTCCTCCTGTCCCTAGGGAACACCGGTGGGACTTTCTGCCCAAAGCAGTCAAGATAACAGGTCAGGGCAGCCCAGGATTCAAGACTGATGCTCACATGGCCTCTAAAACCTGACTGAGCTTCAGGGAATCATTGGGGCTCCCTTCCAGCCAAGTATTCACCTATGAACAGGGAATCTCCCCAAGTCTACATAAGCTCAGAAGATTCGTGATGCTTCTTTGAACTTACTCCAACAATGCCATACCCTAGGTTTCTTGACCAATCTCCTTTGCCCACATTCTCACCTGGTTCTGAAAGCAGGGCCCCCAAAGGACATCAGTGTATGTTTTCAGTAATATTTGAGCAGTTTAGAGTCCAAGACAGCAGCAGACACTACCTACCATCCAAGGACCCTGGGGTGGGCCCTCCCAGAGGTATGGCCAGCTCTCCATCATAAGGATGTCAACAGGGCATGCATACAAAGGCTCACAGCTGCTCCACACTCTGTAGTATTGGTGGCCTGAGAAGAGAGAGTTCCTGGCCTGGATAGACTTGACAGTGCTAAGTCACCTCTTATCCAGAAAGTCTCTAGCCTTAAATTCAAGTTCTTCTAGAAGGGGATATCTACATGTGACAAGGCATAATCATCCTTCTCACATAGCCCCCAAATCCAGGAGCTCCATCTGGGAGCAGTAGCCTGTCTGAAAATACCAGGGCTAAACTTTATTCAAGAGAAGGCATCCCCCAGGGAACATAGACCTCAGACCTGTGGGACTCTAGATGCACCAGCACATGGCCTAGAGCCCCAGCCCCTCCAATTCAAAAGGTGCTATCTTGTCTAAAAGTGAGCAGCCTTAAAGGACTGATGTCCCCTTGGAGTCCCCTCTACTTAGCCATTACTATTGAGTGCCCCTGAGATAGGCTTCTTTGCCCATTTTATTCCCAGGAGCCAACTCCAACCAAATCAAGTCACTCAAGGATAGCAAAGTAAGCTTGACACAAACATTCACTTACCCCAGCTGTGAACTAACACCAACTAGACCAGCAAGGGTCTGACAGGTTCCACACCTACTCTTGCATTGTAGTCCCTTTCTTCTGAAAGCTCATTATTCTTCTGAATTCAGGACTGTGCCTAGAATCTAATGTCTCAGGAGGATGCCAGATTCTCAAGACCAAGGCAGGTCCCCTGCATTTGATTCTAGGAGAAGGTCAGACTCTAAGACAATGGACAGTGATCAGGCTCAGAGAGGGAAACAGACCTAGAACAGAAGGGGCATTGTGGAGCAAGAGTTTACAAGACAACAGGTCCTAGAAGAGAGTCCCCATGGCTATGGCAGAGGGCCACAGAGCTTGGGGGTATTGGGGACGAAGGTCAACCTAACCTGAAGGTTATAGCTGGTGACAAGGCTCCAGAATTGAAGCCATACAAGTTCTAATTAGGGGCAACACAGGGGCAGAAAAGTCCTAAGCCAATTTGATGGCCCCAGAAGTCCAAGAAGCAGAAGATGAGAAAAACAAGACAATTAGCCCAAATGGACCCACATTATAGAGCAGCAGAATGTGGGTAAGAGGGACCCCAGAATGATGAGAACTCCTCCTCATTATATATATATACCTATATATTAAGTCCCTATCAATGGGATAGTCCCAGATCCCATTCCTGGCCATAGCTGAAGCCTTGCCTCATGGTATCGCTGCAAAGCTGACTGCCTTGATACCATGAGACACTTCTGATTTAGCATGAGCCCTAATGACTAGTGCCAGCCTCTCTCCTGCTAATCTTCCTGTAGTGTCCCCCCACCCCCACCCCCCTAGAATGGCTAGAACAGGAGTCCTGGATTTTTCCTGATTATAGGATGACCTAAACACTCCCCTTCCCAGAATGCTGGCTGTCTGTTAGTAGATCCTACTCCCCTGCCTCAGTTTTATTGTAGAAATGAAGCCTACCCTGACGAACCTACTGGTAAAAGTAAACCTCCTTAGGGTTAAAGGAAGCCAGCCACCCCAGCCAAGTCAGTCCTTTAGTACTCCCAAATCTAGACCATCACTTACCAGCCCAGCTCAGGAGGTCCCAGCCCCTTCTCACAAGACCATTTGAGTCATGCTCAGGCCCCAGGGGCTCTGCTGCCTGACCCACCCAGGCTCTTCAGGGATGGATGCCCCAAAAAGGGCCCTCACTGCTTCCCAGGATCCCCTGCCACTCGCCCTAGGACCAAGAAGCTGAACAGGCAGTTGACCAGAGACCAGAAATGCCTCGAAGAGGTTCTGCTGGCACACACTGATCTCTAGCCACTAGCCTGGTAGTGCTGGTAGTTACTGGACAACTTGTCACCTACTATACCTGCTGTACCTGTGAGTTCAACTTCAGGGAAAGTGGCCCAGAGATTTGCCCCAAACTTGAATCTCATTGTCAGATTAGACAATATTGGAAGGAACAAGCAGGAAGGAAAGAGCCCATGAATACAAGAATCCCAGTCAAAACTACAGAGACAAGCCTTGTCTTCCTTCCTGGAGGAAGTCAATAGGGGCAAGTGAAAGTTTTATTCATACTCACTTCTATTGGAACAGGTACTGGCCATGTACCTAGGTATGGAGCAATGGAGAAACTAAGCACCTTGACCAACAGTCTATCCTGACAGACCTCATGCCAAGGGCCTATTTATGTACAGTTCATTTATATATGAACAATATATATATAGTTCATTTTTGTATTCTTTTCTGTCTTTAAGTTCAAATGCTCTTCTTCCAATTCACTAATTCTGTCTTCAACCAATTCAAGTCTGCTATTATATGCCTCTACTGTATTTTTAATCTCAGCCATTGTGTCCTTCATTCTGATAAGCTCTGCTACTTTTTTGCAGGCTTTCAAATTATTCTTTATTCTTCATGCTCAGTGTCATCTTAATATCCTTTTATCTCTTTAGTTAAGAGTTGAAGGAAAATATGACTAATCAATGATGAATGATGTTCATAGTTCTTAAGTCCTGTGTCTTCTCTGGATTCTTGGTTTGTTCCTTTGGGCCACATGTTCCTGTTTTAATATTGCTTATCTTTTGTTGATATCTAGGCATCTGATTGTGTTGGTGGTTTTATTCTGTTGATGAATTTCTCTCTTGCCTAGTGGTTTTATTTCACAGCTTCTTTGATTTTTGGTTCAGTTTTTTCTAAAACTTGAAGATTTCCCTGTTTAACTTATCAAGACAGGGGCAGGGAGCCACTAATGGGGTATAGACCCGATATACAGTGCCTGGGTGCCTGGGAAAGAAACTACAGAGACAAGCCTTGTCTTCCTATACTTTCCCAACTGGCCAGCCAATGATGCTCCTTGGCAAACCCTTCCATGGAGATGAATCCTTCAATTTCCACCAACTAGCTCTTCTGAACCCGGAAGTTATGGTGGTTACATCTGCCAAGGAGAAACCACTCAGCCCTCCACCACATCTTCCCTCTTCCCAGGGAAGAATATGTTCTTTCCCCTCTGTTGGCTACTCAGCCACAGGTTTTACCAAGGCTGTTCATCTCGGGGGTGAGGGATGGGCAGCTAGCCCCTCAGTTTTCCTTTAAAAAAAAAAAAAAAAAGATTTATTTACTTGATCCATTTTAAAACCCCCCCTTCCCCATTTGCTGTTTTGTGTCCATTCACTGGGCAATTCTGTTTCATCTCTTCTCATCCTCCAGTCTTCACCAGGATTCGATCCTGGAGACCTCTGATGTAGGAGAGAGGTGTTCTGCCATCTGCGCCACCTTGGCTCCTGGTTTTTGGAGCTTTCGGAGCATCTTGTCTTGTCTCTCTCCTTTTTACGTCATCATCTTGCTGCCTGGCTCCCGGGGCCTGGCGGCTCACCGGCACACAGAGCTTGGCAGCCCATGCGCCTTCTATATATATTTTTTTATTTTACCGGGAGGTCCCGCGGATTGAACCCAGGTCCCTCCATATGGCAGACGAACACCCAACCATTTGAGCCACATCTGCCCCCCCTCAGTTTTCCTTTTGTCCTCTTCATCTTTCCATGCCCAGTCTTCTCCTAGACTATGTATACAGCACTCTCCTGGTCTGCAGGTCCCCAAAGTGGCCCCCTCTGATGACTTCTACGCTTTCTATACTTTCTCCCTTTTTTTTTTTTTTTTAAGAATGCTGCACCCTGCCTGAGCTACTCCAATGCCATCTTCCTTCAAACGTCTCTTCTCTATATAGTGAAACCATACATACATATACACACAAGCAGAAAAAAATGCCATTCGACAACCAAGGAGAACATTCTATAGGCCTGAAGATCTCACTGAAGGGTCAGGCCCCATGCTCAGATGACCAGAGATAAGCAATATAAGCCTCTCACCATCCTGATGCCACAAGTCACAAGTCACCATGACAGAAGGCCCAGGGACAAGGGAGAGAGAACAGGCAAGGAGCTCCTACAGGCAAGCTCTTCGCAGGTTGCATGAGACTGGGAAGCCAACCGGGGTCCAAGCAGAGAAGATGGCCCAGATTTTTCCTCTTCCAGCTGGGTAGAATGGTATCTTATAGGACCAAGAAAAGAAAGAATTGAGTTCTCCAGGAGAACCCAGTCTGTTCAGGTCTTAAAAAGTCTTCTAAAGACATGCTGTGTGTGTGGCAGCTAACACTAGTAAGTGAGGTCCCAGCCCAACCCATGCCTTCACATGGAGAACTGCTGCAAGGGCTCCACCCTGGTCTCCAGGCCCTGCCACGTGAGACCAAGAACAGGCTGCCAGCCTCAACCCGCCAAAGTTCAGGAATTATCCAGCATGAGGGAGGCCCACAGTCAGCTCATCCAGCCATGGACAATAATCGCAGTAGATTCTAAAAAGTAAGGACTTAAGTAGAATTGGACCAGGGAAAAGGGTGACAGTGCTCATCCTATCACCAAGATGCAGACCTCAAAACACTGGGGGTAAAGTGCAAGTCTGGAGAAGACTCACTGCTGATAACCACACAAGGGCTATATGAGGGTGGTACAAGAAGAATGGTCCTTATTGAAGATATAGGGCACATGAACATCAGCTTAGAACCAGATCAGGAAGGACGTTCAACACGAGAACAGGAGCTATTTGGGGGGCATATACTTTATCTCTTAAGGACTTACCAGAAACAAGGATATTTACTCTAATCCTAAGATTAAAAAAATCAAGTCCAGAAATAGAATCAAATACATTTTTATATTTGACACATGAAGGTAATGCTAAAAGATAGAGAAATAGTTTCTAATGAATTCTTTGGGACTGTGTGCAAACTTTGGAAAAGTATCAGATCAGTTTCCAGGAAATGCAGAGAGAGGTGTCTATATCACTGAGAGAGTGCAGGAAAGTTATCAAGAAGATCTAAGTTGTCTTCCTTCCCACATGTGCTGGACACAGAGGACACAGAAGGACTCAATGGAGATCTCTGGCTTCCAAAATCTGGTTGTCTTTTACCCCTGGACATATGCTCCAGGGAGCAAAGATGAAGATGAAGACATCAGAGCTCCCAAAACACAAGCAACAAAGGAAAAATTAGATGAATAAGACCTCAAAATTAAACACTTTCATGCTTCAAATGAATTTAAAGTGAAAAGGCAGTCTACTCAAGGGAGAAAATCTTTGAAAACCACAAATCTGATAAGGATTTGATTTCCATGTTATATAGAGAGATCATAAGTCAATGATAAGATAAGCAACCCAACTTAAGAAGTGGGCAAAAGACTTGAATAGACTTTTTTTTCCAAAGAGGAAATACAAATTGCCAAGAAGTATGTAAAAGATGTGCAACATCACTAGCTATTAGGGAAATGCTGATCAAAACTATGACATATCATTTCACACCTTACAGAACGGCCATTATTAACAAAATAGAAAACTACAAGTGCTGGAGAGGATGTGGAGAAATAGGAACACTCCTTCACTGTTGGTGGACCATAAAATTGTACAGCCTCTGGATAAGTTTGGCAGTTCCTCAGGAAGCTAAATATAGACCTGCCGTATGACTCAGCTATCCTGCTACTAGGAATATATTCAGGAGAACTGAAAGCAAGGATGCAAACAGATATTTGCACACCAATGTTCACCACGACATTATTCACAATTGCCAAAAGATAGAAACAACCCAAGTACCAACCACCGATAAATGGATAAACAAAGTACTGTGTATATACACAATGGAGTATTATTCAGCTGTGAGAAGAAATGACCTTGGGATGTATTTGACAACATGGATAAACCTTGAAGATATTGTGTTGAGTGAAATAAGCCAGACACAAAAGGATGAATATCGTATGGTTTTACTGATATGAACTAAGTACAATGAGTAAACTTATGGAGTTAAACTATAGAATATAGGTTAGTAGAAGACAGAAGGGTTGAGAAGGGGGAGCTGATGCTGAATGTATGTACAATGTTTAATAAGGTTGACTGTAAATATGTGGAGGTGAATAGTTGATGGCAACACATTGAGTATAACTAATTGCTGATTTAGAAATGTGATTTTGACTGAGAGGGGTAGTCCAGGGAGGTTAATGTTAATGGACAGAAAGCTAGGGGATAATCTAGGGATTTTATAATATAGTGATTTCGGTGGTAGATGAGGATTGTGGTTAATACAAATCCAAGAATGTTCCTCTATTACAAGGTGTTAATAATATGGTGATACATAGGGAAAATACAACTAGTGTAGCTTATACACTATAGTTAACAGTATTGTAATTTTTTGTAGTAAAGGAGATACTATAATCAATGCTAAAGGTAAATAAGGAATTTAGTTTTATGAGATGTGAATAGGATCAAGCATTTTTCCATTTTCTTCATTAACAAGGAGACCTTGGTCATGTCTTTTAACCATTCTATGCTCATTTACTCATCTTTCAGAACACTGGATTGGAGCTGCAACTCCTACTCTACAGCTCAATGGACTCACCCACGTCACCTGGTGAGGAGATGATGATGGACAACAGCCACCCCAGGGAATGGAGAGAGCCTGCAGCTGCAGGCAGGATAATCCCATCCACCGTATCCATGGGATATAAGCCCCCTCTCACTTGGAGGTGGAGTGGACATCACCATCCCAAACTCCTCAGGATTGGGGGAAGAGCTATGGACTAGAGTGGACTTAATGGTATTCTGTTGTAGACATATTGTGATTCAAGCAATGGAAGAAATTACAACAGTGAGGTGGAGCCAGTGGCCACTGGACACTTTTGGGTCAGGGAAGGGAAAAGCAGTTGTAATACAGGTGCTTTTTCAGGACTTGGGAATTATCCTGAGTGACATTACAATGACAGATATAGGCCATTTTACATCAGCACATAACGTAGAACTGTGTGGGAGAGAGTGTGGTCTACAATGTGAACTATGGTCCATGCTTAGTGGCAAAGCCCCAGGATGTGTATATCCATTGCAGGTGATGAGCCACACTAATGAAAGATGTTTATGTGGGAGGTTATGGAGGTGTGGGACGTGGGGAACATGGGAATCCCTGTAGTTTTTGTGTAACATTTATGTAATCTAAGCATCTTTTTAAATAAATAAATAAATAAATAAATAAAATAAAATAAAAAAAAAGAACACTGGAGAAAAACCAAGTTTGTTTTTAGGATTAAATAAGATAAATCTGCCTGGACAGAGTTTTTTAAAAGTAATGCTTCCATAATTTGTTAAGCTGCCTTTTGTCTATTTTTTGAAGTTAAAATAAAGTTTAAAAAGAAAAAAGAAAAAAAAAGGCATCAAGACTCAAAGCAGTTAGGTCTGGGTAAGTTCCTAACCTGGAGGCAAAGTCAGGTGATAGAAGAGGGGAATCAAATCCAACCCAAACAGATCTTGACTATTAGACTCATGTGTTGGCATCTGTGAGATCTGAGGGACATCTTCTGTGCCCAGGACTGTCCAGCCCATCTAAGCCCTGGAAATGTATCCATCTCCCAGCCAGTAAGATCTCTAGCCTCAAATTCAGCTTGCTCCTAAACAAGAAAGGGGACTGTCATTAGTGCACACAGCACCCTTCCCGTAGGGCCCCGTACCCAGGAACTTTCACACCATTATTCTGAATATGCTAGGGGACCACCACCTGGAAGGTGGAGGTGTCCCAGGTACACTGGACCCTCAAGCCTATGAGGGTCCCATGGACACCCTGCCTAAAAGTCAATGCCAGCACAGCCACCTGACTCTTGCAGTTTAACTGTAGGTAACATGGCTCAGAGGACTGACGGGCTTCTGTAGTCTTCTCCCCACAGTCAATACAGTTAGGGCCTCAGAGGCAGAAGTGTTTTTGCCCCTACCTATAAGCATGCCCTACCGCTGCACTAGCACAGGCCCATTAGACCAGCACCTTCAACTCCCCATCTCTGCTTTACAGCCTGTCTTGTTCCTATGGTCTTTGGAACAGACCACTCTGAAAATTTAGAGATGTGGAAGATAAGTAGGAGGGATGGAGAAAGGGTACATTCCTGGACTCACCTGTCCACTAGGTTCCCATCACTCTAGTCTTTGAGGTCAGGAAGGAATGCCAACAGTCCTCAGTGGTCAGGAATCTGGTTGAGAAACTGATACCTCTAATTCTGGGAGAAGGCCACAATTAGTCCGAAAATGAACAGTGAGTGGTTGCAGGTAACATGACTCAGAACAGATTGTGAACTTCCTAAAATACTAGATCCCCAAACTGTAGATCCCATGGCTAGGGCAAGGAAAGACAATTTGGGGGAACAGTCAAACCTAACCAAGGAGGGCTACAGCTGGACTGAGCTAAGCTGAGACAAGGTCAGATGCTTTGGAGACAACAAACTACAGGCTCTGGGATGGGGCACCTCAGAGGTGGGCCAAGTAAATATCAAAGACACAATCTCTTGGGCCACTTAGACACAGAAGATGGAGACAAAGTGAAGGAGCCCCAGACCAAGGAGAGAAGAAATCTGGGAGAGGTAACAAAACACTGGGGCACTGGCAGAGAAGAGCTGTTCAGGAATCAGGGTTTCCAGAAAAGACGAAGATGCAACCATGCTGCACAGAGATATCTATAGGAAGTCCTTATGATAAAGGAAGGGCGGGGGAGTGACCCAAGAGGAAAGGGAGATCTTTTAGGCCATGCAATATTTTCTAAAGTTGTGTACACAGGCCCAGCCTCACACTAACACATTGTTGATAAGGACAACATGGAACTCTACCAATGGGGACAGTACTTGCATAGGAGCTCTGACTTCAGTACGTCTTCTCATAGGCCTTGCTTATATGGATGATGGGGAAAGAGGAACAGACCCCTCTAAAAATAAATTCTACTCAAGTAGAATAGAATTTATTCCGTCCTCATGCCTTTAAGCCTAAGAGCTCCCCTTTACCCTAAACCCAAGTTTAAGGAAGGTAGAATTAGGTTTGCTCCTAATTACCTAGATACTAAGGTGCCCCCCAGTAGAGGAGGGGATCCTGTTGCATCAGAGGGACAGTCTAAAATCATCTTCTTGGCTGTGAGGCAGGCTTTGCAGGAGCTCTGGATTCTACCCTAGGTCGCTATACATAACAGACTCAAGTTGAGAGTGAGACTCTTGGTTTCTTCAGTTTGAAGAAACTGGTCCTCCAAGGACCAGTTTCAACTTCTTTCCTGCCAGCCCTGTTATCTGGCCTCCTGGGAAGGATAGTATGAAGGCAGGAGCCCTGAAGTTTCTTCAAGTTGAAGTGACTCACTCCTCCAGAATCCCAATGCTGCCCCATCTTCTAGTATATCCTAAAGCCCTGCCTCTCAGTTTTGAGATGTAATCTATAGGAAAGATGTTCAGTCCTGACTAAGCCTTGAGGAATTCATTAAACCATTTGGGAATCCAGGCAGAGACCAGCCACCATAGCTTGGCAGTCTTCTTGGCATCTTTCAAACTCAAGCTCAAACTCCTTCCTGACAGCACAGCCCAAGAGGTTTGAGAGCCCTCTTCCATGACAACACCTGAGTCCTGCCTAGGGCCACCAAGGGATCTACAACTAGACAGACCCTAGAATCTGCCAGGGATGCCCTTGGACATTCCCCATGCCATTTTCTAGGGTTGTGTCACTATGACCCCAGGAAAGTAAAGGCTATTCTGTTACCAGTTTGACTAAGACCAAAGCCGGCCAACTGACCTGAGCTGCTGCCTAGCACAGCAGTTCCTAACCAAGGAAGAGCCAAAAATTCATTGCCTTATTGTAAACTCAACTCTAGGTTAGAGTTAGACCACAGCAAATCCTTGGACCTTCAGTGGAAGGATATTATAGGAAAGTAATAGCCCAAAAGGAAGAGAAACTCCCTGTCATGCTCAGCAGGAAGAAGACCATGACAGCAAGTAAAAGTTCTGCTCATATCTATTCCTCTCAGCCAAGGCACTAGCCAGCCTCCTGGGTGTGGAATGATGAAGCCAGGTCCTGAACCCAACAAACCTTTCAAACCACAGATGCCAAGGGCCCATTCTGTAATCCTATTAGTACTTAAGTAGGTAACTGGATCCTAAGAAAAGATAAATCATATTCAGAGGTCAAGGAAATGGTCTTATCAGGTCCCAGGACAGACTTCACTGGAGGAGGAGTAGACTAAGCCAGTGCTCGATCAAGTATGGGGCAGAGCATAGCACCAATGCGCCTGATGCTGCCAGCTCTAGTTACCACCATTCTTTTCCCTAGAGACCCCAGGGATGGAGGCCTCTGGTACAGAGAGACCTAGCACATGTGCGAGAGAGGTAGAAACACAGGTCTTAGCAGACCAGGACAGGAACCTTCAGTCAACATAGGACAGGGAAAGGCCACAAGCAGCAAGGATGCCCAGAGTTTCCCATGACAGCTGCTAGAAACATAGGCAATGCCTCCAGGAGGCGGGAGAATGACAGCAAGTCCTATCAGGTCTTGGGAAGGCTGAAAAACAGGTTCTGCATACAGCCTTAAATCCAGAGTCAGACTAGAAGGGCCTTGCATGACTCACGACCCCCACTGAGGGCCGCTGATGCCAGAGAGCACAAGGCCTCCCTTCTACCAGCACAGACCAGGCCCAAGCTTCTCCCTCATCTCAAACCTTCTGTGCCTGGGTTCTCCCAGTGGCACCAGCTTTACGGAGACTCTCCAGCTACCAAGTCCCAGTAGTCTTTCAGCATAAGGGAGGCCCACAGTGGCTTCTATCAGAAGAGAAACCACAGAGAGAAAGAGCCCATAAGGGAGTCCAACCTATTTACAAGAGGACCCAGAGGCCATCAAGGACCTTCACATTGGGCTTTCAGACCCCAGAGTATCCTAGATCCCACCCTAGTCAAGTCCCTGACCTTACACCTGGATGTGAAAAAGCCAGGCACCATACCCAATAGCCAGTGCTGACAACCCAGGTGGTTTTGGCCCATTCTCTCTGTATGGATAAACACAATCTGACCCTATCAAAACCCCACATCCAAAGGTCAGGAACTATCAGATCAGAAAGTAAGACCTCAATGGAGAAGAGGGCCTAGACACTAGGCAGAGAAACAAATGGTCACAATTCCAGTGGCAGCTGCCACAATAGTTCTGTTGGCTTGATAACCAGGATCAGCCATCCCAGGTAAAAAGAAGGGACATTAATCCTTAGGCCAGGAAAAGCCCCTGAAGAGGTGTTTCAGACAGAACAGGATAAAGAGCCAGGTTATGATCAGCAAGATAA
>JAQZBX010013677.1:0-39516 GCA_029593785.1 Cabassous unicinctus
CGGGCCATCTTGCCTTCACCAGGAGGTCCCGGGAATCAAACCCGGGGCCTCCGATATGGTAAACGGGAGCCCAACCAATTGAGCCACAGCTGTTTCCCATTCAAATGTACTTTTGCAAGTAAACCAATTATACTACTGGCTGGTCAAGAAATTTATGCAATGAAAAAGTCCTAGATTTTTTTTTTTTTTTTTTGGCATATAAACTATGAACAGTGCAGCTGTTATGTAATAGACATATTTAAATGGATGGTGGTGATGGTAGCACAACCTTGTGAATGTAATTAACAGTACTAAGATATGTTTTTGAATGTGGTTAAAAGGGGAAATGTTAGGTTGTATATATGATAACAGAATAAAATTTGTTTGAATAACCATGGAAATGCACAACACAAGCAGCGGACACTTAGGTTACACCATGGACTGTGGTTAATAGTACAATTATAAAATGTATTTTCATCAGTTGTAACAAATATTGCACACCAATGCAAGGTGTTAATAATAGCATGCTTGGGAAGCGGGTGTGGCTCAATGGATAGAGCCCCCGTTTACCATGTGTGAGGCCCCGGGTTCGCTTCCCGGGGCCTCCTTGTGAGGGCAGGCCAGCCCGCGCGGCGTGGTAGGCTGATGCAGCGGGACCTCACAGCAAGGGGGAGATAAGCAGACACGGAGAAGACACACAGAGAATGGACACAGCAAGCACAAGCAGCAAGGGGGGGATAAATAAATAAATAAATAAATCTTTAAAAAAAAAAAAATAATAATAGCATGCTTTATGGGATTCCTGTATTTTATGCATGATTGTTCTGTAAACCCACAACTTCTCTAATAAAGAAAAAAAACACAGAATTTAGAGTTCCAGATTAATTCTTATTACAAACAAGTTTCAAAAGATATCATTTGTTCTAACTAATGAACATAATAATATTAATTTTATCTTGAGTTAGGTTGGTTGTATAAAAAGGACCACTGACAGATTTGTGCTATTCACAAATTTCTTGAGAACAGCTTATTTTCTTTTTAAACATGGTTGAAATGAAAAGGTGCTAAAATCAACAAGGTCCTACCACTTGTCCTTGGTTTTATCTATTCATTTTCTTGCATTATAAAAACCCTATCAAAAAGGCAATAAGATCCACTCAGTATAATGTTTTGTAATGATCTCTTGCTTATGTTTGTCTTATTTTTAAGTGTTAAAAGCTCCCCATTTTCTTTTAAACAAATCAATTTTATTGGTACATATTAATAAAGCATACAATTCATTCAAAGTGTGCAGTCGATGGTATTTGGTGTAATCACATAGTTGTGCATACATCACTTCAATTATTATTAGAGCATTTCATTATTTCAATAATAATAAGCAAAAAACAAACAAGTAAACAAGAAAATTCTTCACCTCTCAATCTCTGTTTCCCCTGCTGTACAATGCTGCTATTTCTGGTTATTCTTGCACAGTTATTTATTCAGCAGTTTTATTGAGATATATTCACATACCATACTATCTATCCAAAGTGTATAATCAATGGCATTTAGTATAATCACAGTGTTGTGCACTCATCCCACAAAAAAATTTTAGACCAATTTCATTACTCCAAAAAGAAAAACTCCACACCCCATAGCAATCAACTCTTAATTCCTCTATCCTGCCCCAGCCCTACATAACCACTAATCTAATTCCATCTTTATAAATAGATTTATACTTACATTTTATATAATTGGAATCATACAATATATATTACTTTGTGTCTGGTTTCTTTCACTTAGCATAATGTTTTTTTGACCGATATTAACATCTTGTAACATCAACATACATAACATTTGTTCCATTTCAAAGAAAAACAGTCTTATACACGCAATGTTACCCATATTATATTTGATGTGAGGTTTTAGAGTTCCCTGTTATCTAATGAACTCTTCATTTTGGATGGAGATGTATTTATGTATTGAACTGTCTATTTTTGGTGGCCATCTCCATTCTATTTCATTTTGATTGGGGATTAATGTGAATTGCAATTACAGACGTTATAAGTGAGAATATCCTGAGATTTATGTATAGGCAGAAGATATATGATATATATGATATATATAGTGTGGCTATATGTCCCCATTTTCCCTGGAGCATCTAAGTTACTCCTGAGTAATTATTAATCATTTATGATCATTATAATTGTTATAATCATTAATATATAACTTTAATAATTATAATTATTAATAGTACACAATTTCTTTCTCAATTGATTACCCTTAGGACTGTAAATTATATGGTCACCCTAATTTGAAGGGAACCGAAAGGTTGGTGTCAGCAGCCAATATGTCTGATTAATTTCCAAAATTTATTCAACCTTTGGCATCCTTCAGCAATATCTCTAGAGCCCTCTCACTGCTCCCCTCCGTAACAATGCATATATAATTTCCTGGAGGGGATTAAAACCTCAGTTAGGGATAGGTGATTTACCCAGTGAAGATTGACTTGGGAAAAATCTCAAAGGCTTTTATGAAGAACTGTAGAAGGAAGAAAAGGCTAAAGTTGGTGGGAGGAGACAGTGGGCAGAAGTTGATTAAAATTGGCACATAGTATTCACTAAATAAATATTTGCATTTGGTAGTCTGAAATAGAGGTTAGCAGTGTGGATGTAAATAAAGATAAAGATGAGAGAGGAATTGGGGCTAATTCATCATGCTTGGGGATTGCTTTGATGGGGTTGAATATGTGATATGTAATGATGGTAAAGTTCCAAGATGACCAGATGCTATAGATCCTAGTTTATTTTGAGGATTAGCATTAGATTTGCACAAAAGCTTTTAATATAACATCAAATTCTTTCTTGAGAAGAGATTTTGTGATGGTTTACGAAAAAGAAAGCCTGAAGTTTTTGGTCACTGAAGAGGAAAGGGTACAGAAAGGATCAGATAGTAGCTTCCAAGATGGAAATATACCTCTTTTACTGTTTTGTTCCTTGGTTCCTGTTTTAAATGAAATTTATTTATTTGACTTATTTTATTTTCTTAACTCATTCACTTGGGTTCTCCTTCATGTTGTTTTCAGGAGCTGGTGGGGAGTAATCCTCCACAAAGAAATTGGAAAGGAATAGCAATCGCTTTGCTTGTTATTCTGGTAATCTGCTCCCTGATTGTCACCTCGGTCATACTGCTTACACCAGGTATTTATATTTGTTCTTGGAAAAGAAAGTTGTTATAAGGAGGTAAAAGCATAATTTTGTCTTGCAAAGTTTTCTAAGTAACTACTTATTATATAATTTATTTTTCCCAAGTTCTAATTCTCATTGTACTAAATGGTAAAATGATGTAATATGCTTTCAATGAAAAAATCCAATTTATGTACTTGGGATTTGTTTTTATAATTGTTTATTAGGTAGAAATGCTTAGATTATAGGGTCTGCTTTCTAAAATTCACAATTAATTATTCATGCTTGATGAACTTAAAGGCAGTGGCATTATAAGAATTTTATATATCTCATGGAATTCATGGGTATTGTAGCAAGAATGAATTAAGAGAATTATCAATGCAACAATACATAGTGAATGTGAACCAAAGATAAAATAATTATTAGATATTATGGCTGAAACAACACAACTATAGAACAGAGTCTGAAATCCCTTAGGGAAGAAAAAGACTTACCCAAAAGTTTTTAGTAAAAAAACTACAGCAAAACCTGTATATATGTGTGTGTGTGTGTATGCACTGTTGTCAAACAGGTGTGTATAGAAGTTTAAAAGGGAGAGAGATCCTTTATGAGAAGGTTCATGGAGAAGATAATATGTGAAATGAGCATTAATGGTGTGTTAAGAATTTAATAGCCAGAGAGCGGAGGGTATTAGGGAGAGAGAAAAGCCTTTGCCTGTAAGGTAAACATATGTGGGTAATCATAGACAAACCATATGATCATAAACTGTGTGTAAATGTTTTATCCATTCTCATTAATATACCTACTTATACCTATTTGTGTGGATGAAAAAAAAATTCTCCAATCCTCATGCCATATACTGCACAGGTATAAGACCTTAAGATGGTAAAATAAGAAGCTATATTACAATGTAAAACTTTTTTTTGAAAGGTATAAAATGTGTGGGCAAATCATGATGTGTGTTTAAATGATTATCTCAAAACTTAAATTCAAAAAGGGTAATCTATACCCTGATAACAAAACCTGACAAAGACATCACAAGAAAACAACAGACTAATATCACTTATAAATATAGATATAAAAATCCTTAACAAAATACTGGCAAAATGAGTGCAACAATAAATAAAAAGGATTATACATCATGACCAAATGGAATTCATGTTAGGAATTAAAAGTTAATGAGATTAAGAAAATAATTCCATAATATAAATATATATAAATATTAAAAGAATGAAATACTTCAGAATAAATGTAGCAAAGAAAGTATAACTTGTATACTGAAAATTACAAAATACTTATGAAAGAAATTAAGGAGGACCTAAATAAATAAAAACACATCCTATGTTCATGGATGAAGGGAAATTTAATCTTATTAAGATGGTAATACCCCTCAAATTTATCTATAGATTCAATGCCAACCCCATCAACATCCCAGCTTTGGGATGCAGTAAGCTGATCCTAAAACTCGTATGCACATGCAAAAGATTCAGAAGAACCAAAATAATCTTGTAAAAGAATAGCAAAATTGGAGGATTTAAAAACTTACTGTAAAGAGATAGTAATCAAGACAGTGTGGTACTGGCGTATATAGATCAATGTGATAGAATTGAGAGTTTAGAAATAAACTCATTCATCTGTGATCAAATGATTTTTGGCAAGGGTGCTAAGACCATTCATTGGGGGGAAAATAGTCTCTTCAACAAATAGTGCTGAGATAACTGGATATCCAGATACAAAAGACTGAATTTGACCTCTACTTCATACCATTTAAAAAAATTATTGCAAAATGGACCAAAAACCTAAATGTAAGGGCTACCACTATAAAAATATTAGAAGAAAACTTAGAGACAAATCTCTGTGACTTTGGAAAAGGCAACATTTTCTTAGAAATAACAGCAAAAGCAACTAAAGAAAATATAGACTAGACTTAAAATATAAAACTTTGTGAGTAAAAGGATACTATCAAGAAAGCAAAAAGACAACCAACAAATGGAAGAAAATAAAATACTTGCAAATCATTTATCTAATAAGGGTATATTATATTGAATATATAAAAAACTCTTACAACGCAACAACAAAAATACAAATAACCCAATTTAAGAAATGGGCAAAGGATTTGAAAAGACATTTCTTCAAATACATATAAATGACCAATGATTACATGAGAATATGCCAAGCACCATTAGTCACTAGGGAAATGCAAGCCAATGGCCACACTGTGGTACCACTACACACCCACTAGGATGGCTATAATTGGGGTGGGGAGGATGTTAACAAGTGTTGTTGCTGTGGAGAAATTGGAACCTGCATACATTATAGTGGGACTGTGAAATTATACAGCCTCTGTGGAGACAGTTTGTCAGTTCCTCAAAAAGTTAAAACACAGAGTTGACATGTGATCCAGGAAGTCCACTCCCAAGAAAATTGAAAACGTGTGTTCATACAAAAATTTGTACACGAATAGCAGCGTTATTCATACTAGCCAAAGAGTAAAAACAATTCAATTGTCTGTCAACTGATAATTAGATAAACAAATGTGGTGTATCCACATGTTTGAATATTATTTGTAAAAAGGAATGGAGTACTAATACACGCTACCACATGGAGGAACCTTGGAAACATTATTCTCAGAGAAAGAGCCAGACATAAAAGACCACATCTTGTATGATTCAATTTATATGAAATATCCAGAATAGGCAAATCTCTAGAGAAAGAAAGTAGATTAATGGTTGCCAAGTTCTGGGGGGAGTAGAGAAATGGGAGGTGACTTCCAATAGAAGTGGGATTTATTTTGGGGGTGGTGAAAATATTCAGGAATTTGATAGGGGTGCTGGTTGCACAGCCCTGTGAATATACTAAACCTCACCTAACTGTACATTTTAAAAGGGAGAAGGAGCAGATGTGGCTCAGTGGTTGAGTGCCGGCTTCCCACATATGAGGTCTTGGGTTCAATCCCTGGCCCAGGTACCTCAAAAACAAACAGCAACAGCAAAACACAGCAAATTCCGAACATTTATATATCAAGGTGCCATAAAAACTTGCCTAATGTTGAAGAAGTTTACTAGCAATTCTTTAAAAGAAATCATTGTAGTCTCCTTCTAGAGTGAGTTTTATTAATAGTTCAGAGTTGCCTGGAATTTTTGGACTCAGGGTTCCATACAGTATAACTGACTGAATAGTAAAAAATGAATTAAGACATTGAAATCCAATTGAGCAGTGCTGAGAGGAATTGGGAATTAGTAAAGACAAATACTTGTTTTGTAATTATGATGATTATTTAATTCTGGTAGGGGCTTTAGCAATACATATTTTTAGTTAGTATAAAGGAAATCAGGCCTCTCTCAAGATCTGTGGAGTGTGTTTCCTACCTTTGCCTTTCTTTGACTAGAACTGAACTTTATGTCAGAAATGGGTTATTGAGGATTTAATTTTGTGAGTGTCCAACACTCCCTTTGAGACTTGGAAAGCAATGATGTTTTAGTTAGTTTGCAGCTACTTCCACCCATCCAGTGTACACATAAGCTTTTATATTACCCCTGAAATCCAGGGGCTCTTGGAAACACTATTTCACCTTGGAATAAAATGGCAACCTGGAGCTCCTCGTGCAGAAATGGTCCATAGAAACAAGGTTGTGTGGAAGATGTCTTGCTTGAGTAACTCAATCAGAGTTTAAGCACCAAGTCCTGGGACCTTTCCCTCTAGGTGCCTGTAACTGTTGGTCAATTTGATGTAATTATGAATTCCAAAAATATAATTGGATTATGCTTGAAAACTGATCTGTTAATCTGGGCATGATTAGGTTATGATTAGGGTGTTGAGCCCCGAATCAAATATAAAAGACATGGCAAGAACAGTTTTGAGAAGCAGTCTTTGAGAAGCAGCTTTGATGTTGGAAAGAAGGCCCCAGGAGAAGAGAAGCGAGCCATTTGCCTGATCACCTACAGCTGACCTTGTGGAGGAACCAGGAGCTAAACCCAGAGAGAAACGCAGTCCCGGGAAGAGAGGAACCCCAGAAGCCTGAACCCTGGGCAAATATCGGCAGCTGTCTTGCTCCAACACGTGACAGTGGACTTTGGTGAGGGAAGAAACTTCTGCTTTATGGCCTGGTAGCTGTGGACTTCTACCCCAAATAAATACCCTTTATAAAGACCAACCCATTTTTGGTATTTCACATTAGCACCCCTTTGGCTGACTAATACAGTGCCAAACTCAAGCTTTCTAAGAGAACTCTTCTTCCTGTCCTTTCCTCTTCACAGGGAATCATGCCAACCCTTTTCAAATGCAGCCATTAATCCCGAAAGTATTTTACATTCAGTTCCTGTGCAGTGGGGCTATCAGAGCAGCATCCCTTCCATAATACATAGAGAATATAGTCTTTGTATGCCATTATCTCTGAGTGCTGGTGGAAAGTTGTCAGGGACAATAGCAACGAGCTATGAAGTCACTGAATTCCAGACCCAGCTTTGAAGAGGGGATTTTCGTCTATTCTTCTGCTAAAATACAAGTTCAGTTGAGCATTACCTAACACTTTTGGTCTGTTGGGCTTTCCATAGCCAAAATGTATTTCTCTTAAGTTTTGCTGTTCAGGATCTGTGTGTCCTAAAGGTTTTGGTCTATCAGGCATGCCATTAAAGAGTATATGTCATCCTGCCACAAGTTCCCATTGGGAACTTTCTTCATCCTCTCTCCTGAGGTACTGCAGTGGCTTTTGTTTTTGCATTCAAAATTATGTCAGGCAGAGGAGGATGTCAAATCATTAAGCCAAGCCGCTGGAGCTTCAGAGATTTCTCAAGTTCACAAATATGCAGAGCCTCCTCTCATCAAACAATAGTGCCTATCAAGTGATCAAACTTTAATGATCCCCCGTTAGGGGCTGGGAGCCCTGTGTTGGGTGAACTATGGAAAAAGAAGATATAAATGCTTTCCATGAGAGCTTATAGTCTAAACAGACAAAGCATACACATGAAGAATTTCACTGTAATGTAATAATATGAGAACAAAGAAAAGTCATAAGGCAGGGCTTGAATTATGTACCCCAATTTAGACCTGCTCTTAACTTTAATCCGTATCCCTGTGGGGTGTGAAACCTTTATAAATAGAATCTCTTAAAAGTGTTAGCTTCCTTACCTTGTGTTTTAGTTTGCTGAAGGGCTGCTGATGCAATGTGTTGGCATTTATAAAGGGGATTTATTTGGGGTAAAAGCTTACAGTTCCAAGGCCATGAATAGTCCAACTCAAGGCACCATAAGAGGTGCTTTCTCACCCAAGTCTGCTGCCACGTGTTGAAGCAAGATGGCGGGTGATGACCTCTGCCTGTGTCTGCCTTCCCCTCCAGGCTGTACCATCTCCCAGAGCTCAGCTGAGGGCCCAGGCACAGGGCTTGTTTCTTACCAGGCCTGTTCTTTCAGGCTCTGCTGCTCTGCTTTCTTCCCGATTTCAGCTACAAGCTCTCAGGCAAATGGCTCGTCTCTCCCTGGGACCTCAGCTGCTTGAGCGGTGAGTCACACCTCACTGACCACTGACATAGTCCATTTGAAAAGGTTGCTAACACCCACAGGAGTGTACCAGCCCACAAACATAATCCTTCTCTTTTTGGGATCCATAAAATAATTTCAAACTGCCCCACCATGTGGACCAACTGAGCGGGGGTTGGGCCTTCATCCAGGTTCCTGGAGTCCTTTTTAAGCAGGAGAAATGCAGCCATACTAAGTAAGCTATGGGGAGGAGCCAGAAGCAGGAAGCCTGCAGGAACCCAGAAGAGAAAGGAACCCTAAGGATAGTGGCAAGCCAGCACCGCACCAGAGGCTGCTGACGCTAGGAGAAAGCACCTTTTAACCTCCGCAACAGTGGGATAGTAAGTTCCCCTCGTTTAAGCCAGCCCATTGTGGGCATTTGTCAGGGCAGCCGAGCACTCTAAGACAGAAGGCAGGGCCTGGTAAAAGGCCTAAGGAGTCTTACAACTAACTGAAAGGTGACCTGCAGGACTGAGAACATCCCTGCGGGCAGGAGCAGCTTTGCAATAATAGTAACACTGTTGATGGCGTTTGCAGGTAGCCTTTGGGTGCACTCCGGTTGCATTAGGCTTCCTATCCAGCATTGCTGCCATATTGACGGATTTAGTTAGAAATTATGTGCTTAAAAAAATTAGAATCTTCTTCAAGTACTATCTGTTTCCAGTCTTTTCTTCTAGTTTATTGTAACTCAGATTATAATACCTACTTACCTGAAACTTACAGCTTGTAGTACAGTACTTATATGAAAAATCCATTCTGAATTAATTGAAAAATTGTTCCTAGTACATGTGGGTCCACTTTTCAGCTTTGGTAGAAGAATCTGATGAACCTATGATGGAATATTCTTTTAATGACTCAGGATCTTGAAGGGCCTCATGGTAATCATTCTGAACAACAAGTCTCCTTGTTCTGTGGTGCAGTCTAATTATCATCAGTTATGCACAATTTATGTATTAAAAATCAAATGAAAAGCATTTAAGGCAATCTTAGTTCCAAAGGAATTAGTCAGATGAGAATGTGTCCTTTTCAATTTTGTCATTCATTTCTCCCTTGCTAGTCTGTGCTCTTTTCTAAATTTCTCCTTGGAATAATAGACTCAAAGTTACCTTTTATTTTATTTTCAGATATTAAATAAGTGTCTACGATAGGTCACACACAGCATTTGCCATTCTTTGGCAGCTACAATTCTTTCATTTCTAATGAAAACCACTCTGATAGTCTCTAGTGCCACAATTATTGTTGTGGGAGTTGAAAAACCCAGCAGGATCATATTTGCATTACAATAAACCCTGACATTTGACTCCTACAGATTTTCACATTAGAGAGGATGGACAGCGGTTTGTGATAGAAAACACTAGAACACTTTGAGACGGTATATGAATGAAAAGCCTTGGCTCTTTGAAGGTCACATTGAAGGTAGACTTTAGGCCGAGGCTGAGCTCGGGCTATCAGAACAGGAGTCTTACTAGTCTTTTAGGTAGGGACATAACGTACAGAGTATTTTTTATGGGATTGGGATTGAGATCTTATCACCGCTTTATTTAATTCTACTATCTGTGTCAGAAATGCTAACCCTCAGCTTATCCTTTTCAACTTCTGGAACAAATTATTTTAAAACATTTTACTGAAGAATAATATAAATATAGGAGATACACACACACACACACACAAACATTTACAAACAAATGCATACCCTCGCACACATAATAGTGCTGAATTTTCACAAACTAAACATGATCCTGAAACCAGCACCCAGATCAAAAAACAATGTATCCTGCATCCCCAAAGCCCCCTTCATGCCCTTTCTTGTGACTACTTCCCTGAAAGGGTTAGCTGATTTCTAACATCATAGAATAATTCTGCTAGTTTTTATACTTTTTACATTTACACTATAAGTGTAATCAGAGTGTATCCACTTTTGCACCTGGATATTTTTTTTCAATATAATGCAGTTTCATTGCTCTGTTTTAGATTGTATTGGAACCAAGTTTTAACGATGCTGGATTATCTCATCGTAAGGTCCAACGTAATCCTTACGAAAATTGCAAAATAGTTTAACAGAAATTTAATTAATTTTGTGTACATCATAACAAGTAACCCTTATACCTTATTTTTTATTGTTGTTGTTGTTTTGTTTTTGTCTTTTAGAAATAAGATGGTTTGTCCTATTTCTTCTAGGCCATTTTATCTCTGTTCTCCTTCCCACATTTAACATATCCCCCAAATCCAATCTTGTCACATTCCATTTGTTATCAATTAACTATGACCCAAGTGTCTTATTATCAGAGGCACAGGTTACTTGAGTAGGTCCCTGATATTGTTCAGTTGTACTTGAACCAACTATAGTTACCTTTCCTAGATTTCTTTGTTCCTCTTCAGACACAACTGCCAGCTGCCTGATGGGGGTGAGTGGCATCTACTCTGGTCACGAAATAGATTTGTTTTTGCTACTGTTATTATTTCTGAATAAAGCTAATTTATTAACACTAATTGAGGCTGAGTGCTATAAATGTTTTTTTTATATGGTTCAGAATAGGGGAGAGATCAGTGAAGACAAGAAGCATTTATGGTAGGCTTCATGGAGTATAAGGAATTTGGAGACTTTGAAAGACAAATGTGGTGGAGATGGAAAAGAATCCAAGAGGAAAGATTCCCACGAGCCATAATATGCCTGGAGCGCTCCCTGGTCAGAAGAAGGTGTGGCCTGGTAGGCAGGGAGGGGCATGACGGGGGGCCAGGAGTTAGGCTGAAAGGAGGGGGTGATATCAGACAGGGAGAGCCTGGGATGGCAGGCTATGGAACTGAGAATTTAAAGGCCCCTATTATCTGTAACAGGTTGTAAGTCATAACCCTTTTTAGGATCTGATGAAAACTATAAATCATCTTATCTTTAGAGGGAAAATAAAAGGGTTTATATGTCTACATAATCCTTTGGATACATTTTCAGGAAAGTCGTGGACCTGGTGGAACCCATCCCTGACTCCTCTTTAGGGATCTACTTGAATGTTTATCCAAAATTCAGATGTTACAGTGTATCAGTTTGAGTACTTCTTTCTGCAAGTAACAGAACAACTAACTGAAATCAATCAAACTTGTAAGTGTTGGTATTGTTTCACAGAACAAAGAAGTCTAGATTGTAGCCAGTTCTACAACGATGTAGTAGCTCAAAGGTATTATCAAGGACTTGGCTGGCACCATCTTTCTCTGCTGCTGTCAATACCATGTTGGCAAAATGGTGGCAAGAGCTTCAGACATCACATGCCCACAGAGACGGGAAGGAAGGGATGGTTGCAAAATTTTCCTCATGCATCTCTATCTTTCTCTATCATGGAGGAAAATATTTCCTGGAAATTAACCAAGAGACAGTTTATTTGCTATAACTATTGCATGGACACCTTAGCTGAACAGTGGACTGGGAAACAATTATCTACCATTTTAAGCCTTATCTGTGAGAGTCTCGCTCTGCTGAATTGGAAGAAGTCTGAGAAGAAATGGCTTTGGGAAGGCAGCCTGCAATTTCTGCCACAAAAAGCTAGCCCTTTTGATTTATGAAATGCTTTAGGAATGTGGTCCACAGTCCTTGAACTTGAACAGTGAGTTTGAATCAGGCTTTAAATTGAAAGAAATCTGAAAAGAGGAATTTCTGACAGATTCTCATGAAAGAAAGGATTAGTTTACACTACTTACTAATCTTATAGTTAGTTGCAAACTTCCAGGGGACTGAGAACTGGCTCCCTAGATGCATCTTAACAGTCTCTCCTTTGACTTTCCATCATTAATTCCAGGAGGACGGTTCAGTGCATATTGCTTATTTATTGAATCCTTACACTAAAGAGCCATTTATCTAAAGGATGGTGAGAGATGCTTATTATTCA
This sequence comes from Cabassous unicinctus, assembly GCA_029593785.1. Classification (NCBI taxonomy): domain Eukaryota; kingdom Metazoa; phylum Chordata; class Mammalia; order Cingulata; family Chlamyphoridae; genus Cabassous; species Cabassous unicinctus. Next base: position 12,532 of record JAQZBX010013677.1, read on the forward strand.
TGCTTGCATTAATATAAGATAAGGCAAATGTGTGTACATATTTATCTATAAAGTGGCACTTTAAAAAAGTATGGCTACATTATGAATCCAGTTTTAAAGGTACAGTTGTATATAAACCATGGAAAGGAACAAATCTTATCCTGACAATGTGGTTTTTTTCTGGAGTCTATTGCTTGGATTAGATGAGAACCTTTTGGTAAATTGCAAATGAATTTTGGGTACACTGTGTTCCACGGGGCTGGCTGATTTAGTGGTTGCTATTGGGGAAGACTGCCCAGTCAGTAACCGAAAACTGCAATTCAGGGGTCACAGTCAAGTTACCAGCTGTGACAGTTTGATATTATTTATGAATTCCAAAAATAGATATTGGATTATGTTTGTATTAGATTCAGAGGTTTCACTTTTACTTGATTAAATTAAGATTGGGGCTTTGATTTGGCCAAAGTAGGACGTTGAGTCCCCACCCCCACCCGGGGAAGAGAGATGAGCTTGATAGTCTACAACTGATCTTGTGAAGAGAACAGAGCAGCTGAGCCCTGAAAGAAATGAACCCCAGGAAGAGAGACAAGGCTTATCCCAGCCTACAGCTGAGATTGGAAGAAGCTGGGACCACAGAGCCTTAAGAGGGATGAAGGCAGGTTGAACCCTCGCAGATGTCACCTGCCATCTTGTGTCAACACGTGGCAACAGACTCTAGGTGAGAAAGTACCTTTTATGGTACCTTCAGTTAGACTCTGTAGGGCCTTGTGACTGTAAACTTCTACCCCAAATAAATACCCTTTGTAAAAGCCAACAGATTTCTGGTATTTTGTATCAGCACCCCTTTGGCTGACTAATACACAGGTCAGGGTCAGGAACATAGAAATCTATGATATAATGAAATCGGAGAACTAGAGTGGAAATTGAATTAGGCAGGTCAGGGGACTGAGAGGATTAAGCCCTGGCTCAAATTGAACCCACTTTCTCGTTGAAGCAGAACTTTCACCTTAAGCCATGATTGAACAAATACCTAGCACTTTGGCAGCTACAATGTATATATACATTTTCTTGGCTTGTTAGTTCACATTACCCAAGTGGCAAATTCTTCCTGAATTACCTCTATGCTTCTAAATGAGGTATTAAAATCTCTAGAAATTAGGTTAAGTGATAATTTATAGACCCTCAGATTTCATCAGTCTCTTTCTTGCTTTTTCCTTATTCCTATTCTTCTTTATATCCTTTTTTGCCACACTGAGTAAATGTATGATTATTGAGCCCTCAGAGAATGCTGTCTGAAGTGGTGGATTAGTTGGGAATCAGAGAAAAGACCTGAGAGGTGTGATCAGCTGACAAATGCCCCCCTCCTAAGAGATCCAGGTCCTGATCCCTGGAACCTGTTCATGTTACTTTAAATGGCAAAAAAGGAAAAGGGTCTTTGCAAGTATGAATAAGGATCTTAAGATGGATAAATTATCTGGGTTTATCTGGATGGACCCCAAATGAAGTCACATGTGTCCTTTTAAGCAGAAGGCAGAGGGAGATTTGACAGAGACCAAAGAGGAGAAGGCAATGTGACCACAGAGGCATGGATCGGAGTGATGCAGCCACATACCAAGGAATGTTGGCAGCCACCAGAAGCTGCCAACACCTTGGTTTTGACCCAGTGAAACTGATTTCAGACATCTGGCCTCCCTAACTGTGGGAGAATCAATTTGGTTAATCGTTACAGGAACCTCAGGAAACAAGGGAAACTAACACAAGGGGAAATACCTTTGGCAATTTTACTGTGGCCATATCTTACAGGCAGTCATGCCTGCAGATTTGTGGTCAGACCAGAACTTGAAAGCAATGTGCCTGGCACTGTTGGGACCATGCAATAAAGGATGATCTTGTGCCTTCACTTGCCTCTTTTCCTGTTTGCTCATAGCCAGGAAGCCATGCTGTGCTCTGCTCTCACTTCTATGTGGGACAGCTCTTAGTTTGGAACTTGGTTCGTCATCATCCCTACTACCTGGAAAGGAATTTACATTCACTCACATGAGGATACGGGTTGGTGTTTTATAAATTTTGAGAGGAAAATCAATATCACTCTCCAGTACTGAGTTAATTCTTATATTTTACTTATATGCATTAAATAGGTATAAACTCTACTCACACTTCCTATAAAATTAACAGAAACAGGCAAATTAAATCAATCAACAAAGCTGATAAAATTCAAATGAAAAAAATACATTTTATGTGATAGATGATGAATTTTGAAATTAAATGACCCTTTAAAATACATGTGTCTATGTATATGCTCTTGTGACACAGGTTTTTGAATTAAATCTGTCTACCCTACCATGCACTGGGTGAAGAATTGTTTCATTTGCCAATTTCTCTACTGGATACTTTTTGTTCATCCTACAAACTGTGTGGTCATTTGGAAAGATTAAAGTAATTGCACTTGGCGTTGGTGCATTGTGATGATACATTCTAGCTCAGGCACTAAAATTGGATTTGAGTCTGTGCTTATGATCAAATATAACTATTAGTTTTCATCACATAAGTAAAAATATGGAAACAGACAAAATAAATAGTAAAAAACATTAACAACAGGAACACAAAATGTAATACTTATTTTCTCATACCTTCAATCCTACAACCAGTCCCCCCAATATCATTCTTTTAAACCATTTCTGATTTTAGTTCTTCTGATATTTATTCTTGTAATTCTTTTTTCTTGGGATCTTTTTTAAAAATATATTTAAAATTTATTTTTATATCAATGTTACAAGTTACTCAGTTAACACAAGATAATAACTACAGCAATAAATCTGCTCTGGTCAGCAGTTACACTCTCCCCTTACTTTTGTTCATTCTTCATTTTGTTTGTTTGTTTTTTTATTTTAAAATTATAAGAAAAATTAAAATTTTTAAAACAATTTATTGAAGTATATCATTCATACATGAACATACATAAACTGTAAGTGTTTAGTAAACATCGTGAACTTACTAAACAAACAAGCATAACATCACACAGGGCTCCCACACATCACCCCACCACAAATACTTTGCATTGTTGTGAAACATTTGTTAACAAATTATGAAAGTATTGTGAAAGTATTACTACTAATTATAGTCCATATCTTACTCCCTTATACATTTTAAGGATTTATTAATTTATTAATTTACTTTTATCCATTCCCGCCCCCCCACCTCCCCGTTTTTGCTGTTTTTGTGTCCATTCGCTGGGCAACTCTCTGTGTCCATTTCCTGCCCTCTCTTCTCATTCTTCTCCTCCTGTCTTCACTGGGATTTGATCCTTGGAACCTCTGATGTGGGAGAGAGGCATCCTACAGCCTGCGCCACCTTAGTTCCTGGTTTTTTGGCGCATCTCGTCTTGGCTCTTCCTTGTGTCACTCTCCTTTTATATCATCATCTTGCTGAGTGGCTCGTGGGGCCTGGCAGCGCACCCACACATGGGGCCTGGTGGTCCACACGCCTTCTATATTTTTCTTTTTTTGTTTTTACCGGGAGGTCCTGGGAATCGAACCCAGGTCCCTTCATATGGGAGACACATGGCCAACCATTTGAGCCACATCCGTCCCCCTGCTGTATCTCTTAAGGTTAACCAAAGATACCTAGAGTTACAGTCTTTTCCCATACAGGATGGTCGTATAATAAATCAGGCTTAGTTTATCACCAGCATTCTAAAACCCAGACCTAGGGAGAAAAGCTAGGTCTTGGGACACATGCATGATTTCTAATATAGTGAATGTTTAGCCTACCCTGATTATTACAAAATCAGGACAGCGAGAATATTCACAATATTCTTCAAATTTTGAGGGATTTGGGATGATGTCCACTCTGACATCTACTTTAGGCTGAGAAGGGATATAGATATTATGGGGGAGAGGAATGGAATTGTTTTGCTTGCAGTTGAAGATCCTCCTTGCTTTGGGACGGGGCTGGTCCGTCATCATCATCATGCTAGTTGTCTGGGGCAGGCCTGAAGAACTGGAGAGCAGGAGTTGGCTGCATATGTGCAAGGTTTCAGGGCTCAACAGGCATAGGAACAATCTGAAGACTTTAAGTCTCTAAGAAATATATACATAACAAGAAAATTGAAAATTGTAGGTTCAAATAAAAATAGTAGAAAAATCATGATTAAAAGATTTATTTATAAATGAGTATAACTATGTTATATTGGGGAAATAGCTTTTCATATGTTCCCAGATAGAGCCCGCCAAGGGGGTATTGATCTCATGTGGCCGTGTGGCTTGCCTATGGTGTCCAGGCATCCCTACGGCCCCCAGGAGCACTTTTGTTCGAGGCTTTGTTTACTGTGGCAGTTTGTGGATCTTGCTGAGACCTGCATTAAGTGTAACCTCCAGAATGACCTCCCAACTCACTTGAAGATCTGTTAGCCACAAAAACTCTATTTTATTTTCTATTTCCCCCTTTTGATCAAGGTTTTTCTCCAAATGCATCGCTGGTTAACACTTGGTAATAATCCCTGGGTGCCAGGGAGGCTCATCCATGTGGGGGGAAGGGGGAAAGATAGTAAGTTTCTTTGCAGAGTTTGGCTTAGAGAGAGGCCACATTTGAGCAATAAGGAGGCTTTCATGAGGTAATCCTTAGGCATTCATTGAAATTAGGCTTAGTTTCATTATTACAGAAATAAGGTTCACATGTGCAAGCATTATGATGGAGAGCTTGACTTAATAGCCTATTTTCTTTCATTAGGTAAATCTTATTTTATATATTCCAGAGATTTTGGCCATTTTATTTGAGTTGTACATTTTCCTTATATATACTGGATATTAGACCCTTGTCATATATGTTTTCCTAATATTTCATCCCTTGGAGTAGGCAGCCTTTTTACTATCTTTGCAAACTCCTTTGAAGCAGAAAAGTTATTTTGAGGAGGTCCCATTTATCTAATTTTTCTTTTGTTACTCTTGCTTTGGTTGTAAAATTTATGTAACTTGCCTACCACAAGATCTTGAAGATGCTTCCCTACATTTTTGCAAGGAGTTTTATGGTCCTGATTCTTATATTTAGGTCTTTTATCCATCTTGAGTTAATTTTTGTTTGAGTATGAGATAGGGGTTATGATGGCCCCACCTGAAGAGATTGATCCTGTCTCACCAGATGAAATTATAAGGGAATGTCCTGAGGTAAATGGTTTGCAAGACACTTCTAATTCTTCTCCTTACCTACCCCCACCACCTGACTTCTCTTCAAGACCTATTTACTAGACTAAAATCACAGCAAGCCCCCAAAGGCGCAGTACGAAGTGTGACCCATGAGGAAGTAAACTCTACTCTAAAAGAACTGCATGCGTTTTCCAATTTATATAGATAGAAATCAGGGGAATTTGTGTGGGAATAGATATTAAGAGTATGGGATAATGGTGGAAGGAATATAAAGTTGGATCAGGCTGAATTTATTGATATGGGCCCACTAACCAGAGATTCTGGATTCAGTGTTGAAGCTTAAGGGGTTAGAAAGAGCGCTAACAGTTTGCTTGGAGGGCTGGCTGAAATATGGACCAAAAGATGGCCTACAATGCCTGAGGTCGAGATGCCCAATTTACCCCAATATACTATTATAGATGAGGTGATCCAAAGGCACAGAGAGATTGGAATGCTAGAATGGATTCACCATTTAAGACCTGCCCACCTACCCCAGGAATGTCCAGATGACATACCTTTCACCAAAACTGAGGAATAAATCTATGAGACTAACTCCATCTTCCCTGAAGAGTTCTGTGGTTCCTCTTCTCTGTAGTCCAGATATTACTGTGGGAACTACTGTCATGGAACTAGTATCCTTAAACACTATGGGGATGATTGGATCCCGAGCTGACAAAAGCCAAGTAGCAGCACTTAATCTCCAACACAGGTAGGCATGGCTACCACAATGAAAGGCAGTTGCAAAGCTACAATCAAAAGCGTCTGAACCGCATAGACCTATGGCATTGGCTAGTACATCATGGGTATCTAGAAGTAAAATAGATGGGCAGTCTACTAAATTCCTACTTGATCTGCATAAGCAGAAGAGTTCTTAGTCAAGTGAACAAAATTTACATAAACAGAGAGTCAATGGCTCCTTAATCAATTCCCAGACTTGAGTCAGTTTATAGACCCAGAGCCCCTTAAATGAGGGGAATGTTAGATCCCCTTGGGGAAGGATCCTGATACACTGTCAAAAATTTATAGTTAATCTTCCTCCCAGCTTTCCCCAAAGAGACCTACGGCCTTTTACCAGAGTAACTGTGCACTGGGGAAAAGGAAATGATCAGACATTTAGGGTATTATTAGACAGCGGCTCAGAAATGGCATTAATTCCAGGAGACCCAAAACATCATTGTAGTCCACCAGTCAGCTTAGGGGCTTATGGTGGTCAGGTGATTGATGGAGTTTTAGCTCAGGTTCATCTCACAATGGGTCCAGTGAGTCCCCAGAACCATTTGGTGGTTATTTCCCCAGTTTAAGAATGCATAATTAGAATAGATATACTCAGTAACTGGCAGAATTTCCTCATTGGATCCCTGACTTGTGGAATGTGGGCTGTGATGGTAGGAAAGGCCAAATGGAAGCCACTAGAATGCCCCTACCTAGCAAAATAGTAAATCAAAAGCAATACCAGATTCGTGGAAGGATTGCAGAGATCAGTGCCACCATCAAAGATTTGAAGGATGCAGGGGTGGTGATTCCTACCACATCCCCATTCAACTCTCCTATTTGACCTGTGCAGAAATCAGATGGATCTTGGAGGATAACAGTGGATTAGAGTAAACTTAACCAGGTGGTGACTCCAGTTGCAGCTGCTTTTCCAGATGTGATATCATTGCTTGAGCAAATCAATATATCCCCTGGTACCCGGTATACAGCTGTTGATCTGGCAAATGCATTTTCCTCAGTTGTCATAGTAAGGAACACCAGAAACAGTTTGCTTTCAGCTGGCAAGGCTAGCAGTATATCTTCACTGTCCTGCCTCAGGAGTATATCAACTCTCCAGCCCTATGTCATAATATTGTCCGCAGGGACCTTGATCATCTCTCCCTCCCACAAGACATAACACTGGTCCATTATATTGATGATACCATGCTGATTGGACCTAGTGAGCAAGAGGTACCAATTACTTTAAACTTATTGGTAAGGCATTTGCATGAGAGAGGATGGGAGATAAATCCAACAAAAATATGGGGTCCTTCCACCTCAGTGAAAATTTTAGGTGTCCAGTGGTGTGGGTTATGTTGAGATTTTCCTTCTAAACTGAAGGATAAGCTGTTGCATGTGGCCCCTCCTGTGACCAAAAGAAAGGCGCAATGCTTAGTTGGCCTTTTTGGATTGTGGAGACAACATATTTCTCATTTGGGTGTGCTACTCTAGCCCATTTACCAAGTGACCAGAAAAGCCGCTTATTCTGAGTGGGCCCCGGATATAAGTTTGCTTTCCCTGCACACCATGCTTCTTCCAAAAACTACCATTTGCACTTCTCAGCAAATGATGTGTGGGAATTGGCACATGCTCATGAAATTTACTGGTCTTACCATTTTTCCCACCATCCTGTCGCAACTGGATTGATAGAATGGTGGAAGAGTCAATTACGGGGCCAACTAGGTGGCAATACCTTGCAGGACTGGGGCAGTGTTCTCCAGGACACTGGATATACTGTAAATCATCCATTCTATGGTGTTTCTACCATAGGCCAGATTCATGGGTCCAGGAATGAAGGGGTGGAAATGGGAGTGGCACCATTCACTATTACCCCTAGTGATCCACTAGGAAAATTTTTGCTTCCTGTCCCTGCAACCTTAAGCTCTGCTGGTCTACAGATATCAGTTCCAAAAGGAGGAGTGCTTCCAGCAGGGAACACAAGAATGATTCCTTTTTTTAAAAAGATTTATTTATTTACTTGATCCATTCCAAACTCCCCCCTCCCCACCCACTGTTCTGTGTCCATTCACTGGGCAACTCTCCGTGTCTGTTTCATCCCCTCTCATCCCCCCCTCCAGTCCTCACCAGGACTTGATCCCGAAGACCTCCGATGTAGGAGAGAGGTGCTCCAGCCATCCACGCCACCTCGGCTCTCGGAGCTCTCGGAGCATCCCGTCCTGTCTCTCCCCCCTTTACGTCATCATCTTGCTGCATGGCTCCCGGGGCCCGGCAGCCCACCGGCACACAGAGCCCGGCAGCCCATGCGCCCTCTACATACATATATTTTTATTTCACCAGGAGGCTCCGGGGATTGAACCCAGGTCCCTCCATATGGCAGACGGATGCCCAACCACTTGAGCCACATCTGTCCCCAGAATGATTCCTTTGAACTGGAAGTTAAGACTGCCACTTGGCCGTTTTGGGCTCCTCATGCCTCTATGAATCAAAAGGCAAAGAAGAAATTACTGTGCTGGCTGAAATTATTAAGCCTTACTATCAAGGACAAATAGGGCTACACCTACACAATGCATGTAAAGAAGAGTATGCCTGGAATACAGGAAATCCCCTAGAGCATCTCTTAGTACTACCATGCCCTGTGATTTAAAGTCAATGGAAAATTGCAACAACTCAATCCAGACAGGTATAACAATGGGCCAGAATCTTCAGGATGAAAGTTTAGTTTAGGTCACCCCTCCAGGCGAAAAACCACGGCCAGCTGAGGTGCTTGCTAGGGGTAAAGGGAACATGGAATGGGTAGTAGAAGAAATTAGTGATAAACACTAATTTTGACCACATGGCTAATTACAGAAATGAGGACTGTAATGGTCATGAATATTTCTTCCTTGTTTTATTATGAGTATATTTGTATATGTACATAAAAACAAATATCATTGTTTTCTTCCCTAACCTTTCCCCTTATCATATGACATAAGTTGTATTGGTTTCATGTCGTGATATTTAAAGATGTCAAGTTTAAGAGTGAGTACTACCCAAGGACTTGCACTCTCTTCTGGAGGGAATTAGTGTGTTTCTGGTTGTATGAGTATTGTTAGGCAGAAATATATATATATGTTACTGTTTTTATTTCAAGACTAAGTATGGTTTAAGGTCTTGTGTATGGCTGCCAAGTTGACAAGGGGTAGACTGTGATGGTTAGGTTAATGTGTCAGCTTGGCCAGGTAATGGTGCCCAGTTGTTTGGTCAGACAAACAATGTGATAATTGTAATACAAGGGCATTTCATGGACTTTAATCATCAGTGAGTTGATTGCATAGATGGCTGCTTACATTTACAATCAACTGAAGAGATTGCACTCAGCAATGAGTGACATCTCATCTAATCATTTGAAGGCTTTAAAAGAAGACATGATTTCAGCATTCAGAGAGAGAATTCCCATCTCTACTTTGGACAGCCAGCATCTCCTGGAGAACTCATCAAGGACCTTCATCGAAGCCCCTGGCTTGCAGCCTGCCCCACGGAATTTAGATTTGCATATCTCCACAGTTGCATGAGACAATTTTATAAAATCTCATACTGTTTAAAGATATCTCCTGTCAGTTCTGTTTCCCTAGAGAACCCTGATTAATACAGGGGTCCTCTTCATTCTTTTGCATATGGATATCCAGTTCCCTCAGCACCATTTTTTTAAGCAACTATTCTGTCCCAGTTGAGTGAACTGGCAGCCTTGTCAAATATCAGTTGGGGAAGCGGGTGTGGCTCAGTGGATAGAGCCCCCGTTTACCATATGGGAGGCCCGGGTTCGCGTCCCGAGGCCTCCTTGTGAGGGCACGCCGGCCTGAGTGGTGGGGTGGGCTGATGCAGCAACCTCACGGCAGGAAGCGGGTGTGGCGCAGTGGATAGAGCCCCCGTTTACCATATGAGAGGCCCCGGGTTCGCTTCCCGGCGCCTCCTTGTGAGGGCAGGCTGGCTCGCATGGCGCCGTGGGCTGATGTGGCAAGACCTCACAGCAAGGGGGAGATAAGCAGACACAGAGAAGACACGCAGCGAATGGACACAGCAGCACAAGCAGCAAGGGGGGGGATAAATAAAATAAAATAAATCTTTAAAAAATATATATATATATCAGTTGGACATAGATGTGAGGGTCTATTTTTGACCTCTCAATTTGATTCTATTAGTCAATGTGTCTATCCTTGTGCCAATACTATATAGTTTTGACCACTGTAGCTTTGTAATATGCTTTAAAGTCAGGTAGTATGAGTCCTCCAACTTTGTTTTTCTTTTTCAATATGTTTTTGGCTATTCAGGGCCCTTTACCCTTCCAAATAACTTTGATAATTGGCTTTTCTATTTCCGCAAAAAAGACCATTGGAATTTTTATTGGGATTGTGTTGAATCTGTAAATCAATTTGGGTAGAATTGACATCTTTATGAAATTTATTCTTCTGATCCATGAACAAGGACTGTCCTTCCATTTATTTAGCTCTTCTTTGACTTCTTTAGCAATGTTTTGTAGTTTTCTGTGAACAAGTCCTTTATATTCTTAATTAAATTTATTACTAGATATTTGATTCTTTTAGTTGCTATTGTGAATGGAGTTTTTTTCTTGATTTACTCCTCAGATTGCTCAAAACACAAGTACGTTTAGAAAGGCTGCAGAATAAAAGTTCTATATGCAAATATTGTGTTTTCACACATTAGCAAACGTGTAAAATACATATTATAAAATAGATGAACCACCATAACATTATGCTAAGTGAAAGGAGCAAGTCACAAATGACCGCATATTATATGATTCCATTTGTATGAAATATCCAGAATAGCCAAATCTACAAAGACAGAAAGTTGGTTACTGGTTGCCTATGGCTGGGGGTGGGGGGATGGGAGTAAGTGCAGGGATGAGGAGTAACTGCGAATGAGTGTGGGTTTCCTTTTGGGGTTATGAAAATGTTCAAAACATAGATCGTAAGGGTGGTTGCACAACTCTCTGAATATACTAAATCCATTGATCTGTGTACTTAAAATGGGTGAAATTTTATGATGCGTGAATATTATCTTAACAAAGATGTAAAGAGAACAAAAAAATAGGTAGGAAAAATATCAATGTTTGTGCCTATTCCAGGTGCCAAATGATCAAACCTCACTGAAGGAAACACAATGATAAATATATTTTCAGGTTTCAAATGACTTCCTAGATCTAAAGGAATGAAGTGAGGGCATAAAGGGTATATTAGTCAGCCAAAGAGGCGCTGATGCAAAATACCAGAAATCGGTTGATTTTATAAAGGGTATTTATTTGGGGTAGAAGCTTACCGTTACCAGACCATAAAGCACAAGTTACCTCCCTCACCAAAGTTTATTGCCACGTGTGGGAGCAAGATGGCTGCCGACGTCTGCCAGGATTCAGGCTTCCTGGGTTCCACTGTTCCCAGGGCTTGCCTCTCTCCAGGCTCAGCTGCTATTTTAGCTCCACAAGGCCAGCTGTAGACTATTAGGCAAACAGCTTGTTTCTCTTCCTGGGACCTTCTCTCTTTCCTCACAACCAAGCTTCTCTGTGTGCTTACTTCCCCGGGCTCCAGTTCAAGACTTCAGCATCAAAACTCCAACTCTCTTCTTTTTCCATGTCTTTTATCTGTGAGTCCTCAAGGGATGGGGACTCAACACCTTACTGACGTGGCCCAATCAAAACCCCAATCATAATTTAATTAAGTAAAAGTAAAACCTCTGAATCCAATACACTCTAATATGCCTGGAGGAAAAGATCAGTTTATAAACATAATCCAATATTACTTCAATATTCATCAATATTCATCAATAATATCAAACTGCTACAAAGGGGAAGAAAACTTTGACATATTATTTGATTTAGAAGCTTTGAAAGAGCACATGGACTAGAATTTCTTAATTTTTAGATGTGTATTAAATAAGGTTGATAATTTAGTTTCCAGGATTTGAGTACGAATTATAGTGTGATTAATTATCATATGGTATTATACTACTAGTTTTCTTAGATGGCTTATAAACCAGCATTGAAGTCATGTAAAAAAAAAAAAGCTTTAAGATAAATCAATATGCAGGAACCTTTTCACATATACAAATTTGGGACATAATAAATAATATATACTTTGGTAACACAAAGACTTCATTACAAAAGAATAAACATAAAACAGAAGCAAAGGAGATTTTTAAAATGCTTTCTTCACGCAACAGAAATTGATTGAACACCTACTATGTGTGCCAAGCCTCTTACAGAGATGAAAAAGTCACAATTGCTATCTTAAAAAGAAAAAAAAAGAAAAATCAAGCTGCTATGGAAAATGGACTTTCAAGCAAATATCCAGTTCAGAAGGAAGAAGGGAAAGCATGATCAGAAAGAAATGTGTGCTAGAAGAGGCAATGACTGTGGATTTTCTTGTAGCTCCTCATTGTTTATACTTTTGCCCCAGATAATGTGGTTTAATGTAATTCTTATCTCAAGCACAGTTATTTAATTTTTATATTCAGGGTTGGACTATTCCAGAGAGACTGCTCCAGACAAATATATTTTGATGCATTTTGGAGTATATCTTACTCTGTAAAGGGAGAGAGTACTCCCTGGATTCACAGCTGCAGTTTCCTTCTGTCCCCAGGGTTTTAATACTATGTATGAGATGTTGGCTTCTCAGTCCTAACCAAAGGATTTCATATGGTGAACAATCTGCAAAAACTGGACATTTTAATTAAAGATTAAGTCAGAAATACCCAGTCTATATCATGAATTTTAGACATGTTACCTGGCTTTCAATTTCATTGTTTCTGAGCTCTTGATACTGAGTGAAGCATGATGTAAATTTATCCTTTATGAGAAAAATCTGCCAAGGAATTCTGATTGCATCTGCAACAGACATCATTGGTTGTACTTCTTTTACTTAAAAAAAAGATAATCAGAAGTACCAGTTACAGCATCTAGCAGTGCCTGGCACAGAGTACTTATTCAACAAATGTGCTGACAGAATGTGTTTTCATTTAGACTTTTCCATTTTACTAAGCAGCTATCCATGTTGATGTAACAGGCTGTGATTGAGTGGCAAACACCTCATTGGAACTCATGAATTAACAATACAGACATTGAAAAATGAACAGTTTCTTTGATTTCCGCATGTTCTTCTGAAGAGTTTGTATGTAAGCAAACAAATATCATTATCAACTTTTTAAGAAATAGCATCTAGATGTGTCCAGTTACTTTTTCTAAATAAAAAGAATGCTCTTACTGTGAACCTTATCTTGGGGTCCATCTCTTCTACGAGACTATGTTTGACTAGCCCACTGTGGTCTTTCTCTTCTTAGAGTTTTGCAAATACTTAGTACTTGACATCTGCCCTATCATCCATGAGTGCTTGCTATGTGTCAGTCATTATAGTGCGTGTTATTGGTTGCTCTCATTTGGAGGCTGAACCATTTTTTCTAATTCAGGACGTTTGTACATACAATTTTTTAAGCTTTTATTTATTTACATTTTTTTATCTATAGACCATAGTGTTTTATCGGTATCATCATTAGCATCACTTGCCTGACAATAAAAATAACAAAATATGGAATTGAACATCCCACTTTTGGAAAAGGTTGTAACGGATTCTGTGAATAATGTGAATATTCAGGTTGCACTGAAATGAGGTTAGTTAGTGTTAGCTTTACTAACTTATTATGTATCTTTGTAGTGAGTCACTTCACCTCTCAGTAGCTCATGTTTACCTTACATAAAATGACTTTCCTTCTTCATGGTTGTTGTGAGGCTCAGGAGAGATAAATGCCAGTGTACTCTGAAGACTCTAAAGCATGTTAGCCTTGTTTGTTATTCCAAATGCTAACAAAAACAGAACCTTACAGGACACTTCTGAGTAATATGGGTAGGTTTTCTGTTACCAAATTGGGCTTGTCAATAGCTAACCTTGATTTGTAGCGATTGAAAGTACCTGGATGGTTATGCTTCAGATGCAGCCACTTAATCCATTTGTGTGAAAATTTATTTCTAATTTTAAAAATCTCTAGAGAAAAGATTCCAAAATGTTCTCCAATAATTTTACTATTGCACAATTTAGCTATTTAACAACAGGAAAGGAGCTTGAGCAATTTTAAATACATGCTGACTTACATAAAGATAACTAAATTACTGTAGATTACAGCATACCTTGCTCTTCTGTTGCTCTAACAAGAATGCCAAGTTAATGACAAATGCTATGTGATTACCCATAATATATTGAGCTAAAGGGCTAAAGGGAACTTTTGTTTTTCATTGGTTCCCAAATTGCCTTCAGGATTAAATCCCAACTATAAAAGCTACCGGTCACTTCTTGTATCTCCAACTCCATGTTGATTTCCATTTCCAGATGACAGATTGATCAAAGAAATCTTCCCCTTTCCATTTCCAGCATACAGAAGTGATAGAAAAATAAATAATAAATAATATAGTTGCATTCAAAATAAGAAATATATATATATACACATACCTGGAATGGAGAGGTTTCCTTGAGAGAAGGCAGATATAAACGTACAGCATCAAATAAGGCCAAATCTCTGCCACCTTCAAGTGATAGAAACTGAATCAGGCCAAGAGGAGGGTCTGATGTCTATGAGAGACCAGGAGCTAGACAATTACCACTGGGTTTATGGTCAAAACTGATCCCCTCATCCTTGGCTAAGGCCTTGAATCATATCACCCATTAGTAGTCCTCCAGTCCAAATTACCAAATGGGTAATGACTGAGAGCCATTACCCAGAGAGAGCCGCAAAACTGCCTGAAGACATCCCTGAGACTACACAACCAGGAGTCTCTCACGACCCAGGATCCTTGTTGTAGGAGAGAAGCTTACAATCAAGAATCATAAAAGCACCTGTAGAAACAGTCCCCTTAAAAAGGAGAACACAAAGTTAAATCCAAAGAAATATAACTCATCAGGACAAAGAGAAAATGACTTTGTAGGTTTTTTTTTAATTTTCAGTTTGATATAGGAGCTTGCAACTATGCAATAAGAACAGATGACTTTGAAAAACAAATACTCTAATTACACCTAATAGAAATTAAAATATAATTGTTTAACATTGTAAAACTCAGTAGATGGATCAAAGAAGAGTCTAGATATGCCGCCTTAGTTTCCTGGCTGCTAAAACAAACATTGTGCAATGGGTTGGCCTAAACAATTGGAATTTATTGGCTCATGGTTTTGATGCTAGGAGAAGTCCAAAATCAAGGCAATATCAAGGAGATGCTTTCTCCCAGAAGCCTGGCTTTCTGGGGACAGGCTGCTGGTAATCCTTGGTCCCTGACTTTTCTGTCACATGGAGGCCTCTCCTGGCTTCTCTGGGTTCTGTTGGCCTCTAGCTTCTTCTGGTGACTTTCTATGTGTCTGAATTTCATTCTGCTTATAAAGCCCTCCAATAATAGGATCAAGAGCCAGACTGAGTAAGTTGGGCCACATCTTAAGGGAAGTAATCTCACCAAAAGGTACTACTTACAATGGTTTCACACCTACAGGAAGGAATTAAGCTTAAAAACATGTTTTTCTGGGCTACATAGCTCCAAGCTACTACACATGCTAAGAAAGAAAAGAAAAGGATAAAATGAGAAGATTGAACTGAAGAAATATGGCAATTCATCCCAAAGAGATAAAAAGATGGAAACTATGGAAGAAAAAGCTAGGGATATGGAAATTGGACCTACAAGCTCCCACACAGATCCAATTGGAATTCTGGAGAGAGGAAATAGTATGATGGAGAGGCAATATTGAATTAGATAATTATTGAGAATATCCCTGATATGAAAAATAGATAATTCTTAGACTGAAAATGCTACTGACTGCTAAGAAAGATTTTTTTTTTTAAATCCACAGCTGGACATTTTCTAATCGAATTACAGAATATTAGCTATAATGAGAGAATCAGTTTTCATCTCTGGCCACTTGCTAGTGATGCCAACACACTTACAATTTCTTGAAAATACTTTATTCACTGATATTTTTCTGCTCTTGCAATGCCTCCTAACTTGAATATTCTTCTATCGTCTTCATCTTGGCTAGCAGGTTTTTTTGTCAAGTCTTTCCAGAATTCTTCCCACTTTCTTATTCACCATCCCCCTTAGAATGTTGGTATAGTATGTCCCCACTTCATGTTTCTCTCAGCACCGTTCCTATTGTTTTGTGATTATTTATTTTGACTTTGGTTTCCCACTGCTCTGTTGGTTTCTTGAAGTCCATTTTAAGGTCTTTCAATTTTGATTCTTCTGGGCTGAGCATGGCTCTTCAAAAATAGAAGTCCCTTGTTCTTGTTATTACCCCAAATAATTTTTGGAATGCAACAAACTATAAATAAATTAACAAGCTAGATAATAGTTGACTGTGTAAACAAATCAGCTAGTGCAGAGACATCAGCAATGAGTTTCTTAATGTAGCACAGCTAATTATTGACAGAGTTGAGCTTCCTGGCTTATGACCTGAGTACTTTTCATAGTATATTTTATAATTCCTCTACCATAAACTCTTCCTATGTAAAAGTCCTATTATAAGTTTTTAAATACCTTCAAAAACAAAATAACATGTGGTAGGCGGTGGTTTCATAGACCTTATATCCAAAGCATGAGCAATGAAATTTAAAAAAATAGATAAATGGGGCCTCCTCAAAATTGAATATTTTTATGCTGCAAAGGACTTTGTCAAGAAGATGAAAAGACAACTTTCTCTCTCAATGGGAGAAAATATTTGGAAACCACATATCTGATAGGGGTTTGATATCCAGAATATATAAAGAAATCCTACAACTCAACAATAAAAACACAAACAACCCAATTAAGAAATGAGCAAAAGACATTTTTCCAAAGAGGAAATGCAAACAACTAAAAAACTCATGAAAAGATGCTCAACATTACTAGCTATTCAGGAAATGCAAATCAAAACCATGATCAGATAGTTATTTCACAACTACTAGAATGGCCACTATTAAGAAAACAGAAAACTACAAATGTTGGAGAGAATGTGGAGAAATAAGAACACTCACTGCCGGTGGGAATGTAGAATGGTACAGCTGCTGTGGAAGAGTGTTTGATGGTTCCTCAGGAAGCTAAGTATAGAATTGCCATATGATCCAGCAATCCCACTACTAAGTATATACTCAGAAGAACTGAACACAGGAACGTTAACAGAATTTGCCCACCAATTTCATAGTGGCATTACTTACAATTGCCAAAAGATGGAAATAACCCAAGTGTCTATCAACCAATGAATGGATAAGCAAAAATGCATATGATGAAATATTATTCAGCTGTAAGAAGAAATGATGTCCTGATGCATGCAGCAACCTGGATGAACCTTGAGCACATTATATTGAATGAAATAAGCCAGAAACAAAAGGGCAAATATTCTTTGATCTCACTAATATGAACTAATTATAATGAACAAACTTATGGAGTTTATATCTAGAATACAGGTTACCAGGAGAAAGAAAGAAGGTTGAGAATGGGAACTGATGCTTAATTTCAGTAGAATTTTCAATAAGGTTGACAGTCAATATTTGCAAATGGATAGAGGTAATGGTAGCACATTATTGTAAATGTAATTAACAGCGCTGAATTTTGAATGTGATTGTGGTTAAAAGGGAAGTTTAGAGTTGTGTATGTCATTAGAAGGAATGCTAGAGAATGAAATCTAGGACTGTAAAGCATAGTGAACCCTGTTATGGATGATGAATGTGGTTAACGGAACAAATATATTAGACTGTTTTTCCATGAACTAGAACAACTACATGTCCTGTTACAAGGTGTCAAGTATATGGGAAAAAGTATACATAATGCAAACTATAAACTATAGTTAACAGTAATATTTTAATATTCTTACATCAATTTTAACGAAGGTAACACACCAATGCTAAGTGTTAATGGAGTTATAAGTGGTGTTTTTTTTTTCTTTCTTTTTGAGCAATGAAAACATTCTAAAATTGTGGTGATTGGGTAGTGGGTGTAGCTCAGTGGTTGAGCACCTGCTTCCCATGTACAAGGTCCTGGGTTCAACCCCCGGTACCTCCTAAAGAAAAAGAAAGAAAGAAGAAAAAAAAAAAACAAAATTGTGGTGATGAATGCACAAATCCATGATTATACTGAGAGCCATTGATGGTACACTTTGGATGGACTGTATGGTGTGTCAGTAAAACTGCTTTTAAAAAACAACAGGCTTTTTAAAAAAAGAATAACAGTCACTTATGAAAAGAAAAATTTTCAGAAAGTGAGTAAGTTCCCTTTCCTTCCTTTACCCAAAGTTTGTTTAAATGGAAGTCTTACATTTCTTTTCTCATTTGACACATGGATGCATCAAAATGGATAGAATCATTCCTTGAATAATGAAGTTTTGTCAAATACAATTTGTTGTAGTGTGGGTGTTAAGCTGGGATCTCTAGGAAAACAGAACTGACAGGCTATAATATGAGATTTTTATAAGAATTATCTCACATGACTGTCAGGATGAGCAAGTCCAAATTCAGTAGGGCAGGACATAAGTTGGGAACTCCAGTGAAGTTTTTCAGTAAATTCTCCAGGAGAAGCTGGCTAGCTGAAGTAGAGAGGGAAATTCTTCTGACTGCTGAAACCACTTCTCCTTTTAAAGTCTTCAACTGATGGGATGAGAGTTCTCTCATTGTTGAAGGCAGTCTCCTCAGTTGATTGTAGATGTCATCAGCCATAGATGCAATCAACTTACTGATGATTTAAGTCCATGAAATGTCCTCACAGTAACAATCAGGCCAGTTCTTGCTCGATCAAACAACTAGGCACCATAACCTGGCCAAGTGGACATATGAATTTAACCATCACATATCATCATTTATTTTATGATGATATACTGAAGAATGTCTCAGAAATTTTTTATGCTTTTTAATTGCTAGATCACAGTGTAACTGTAATAAATCCATGTCTAGTAATCTTTAAAATTGTATCTATAGTCCATTTTCCATACTGAAATGTATCATGTTCTACGTTGTGTGTCTTTTTCCAGGGCTGTTTCAGTTTCAGAAAGTTCCTAGAGAAAGAACTTGATTTGGTTTAATATGTGTTTTAGCACCTGGGATAGCTCCATGTAAAATCGTGTCTATTAACGGGGCCACCTTGCATTGCATTATTTTGTAATTTCCAAAAAACTTGCATTAATCCTATTTGATATTCAAGAAATCAATCAATGTACAAAACAATGCAAGACTTCTCTCACAACCTTAGTAATCTATAACTTTCAGAGAGTCCAAAAGGGGAAAAATAATGAAAATTATTTTTAAAAATAATTTAAATAAAATTAAATTAAATTATTTAATTTAATTATTTAATTTAATTTATTTATTAAATAAAATTATTTTTAAAAATTATTTTATAAAGAATAAAAATAAAAAATAAAATAAATGCAATTAGACTTCTCGAAGAAGCTTCAGAGATGTAATTCAGATATCATTTATTCCTATTCTACTATATAATCCCAACAAAGTTTCTTGCTGTTTTCCTGACCTGCCACAGATATGGAAACAAAATTAAAAGAGGCAAGTGACCATTGAGGGCAACACAATGACAGTTCAAAAAGTGAAAACTGTGTGGTCCAAGAGCCAGGAATTGAAAAGAGAAATGGACTTAACAACTAGACATAAAATGCAAAAACACAGCAAATGGGAGCCACTTAATGTAGAATAAACATTTCCCTTTGCACCTTACTTAGCACCAGGGAGACCCCGCTCCACTCTCACCCTGCACAACAGCAGGACACAAGCTGATGTTGTTGATGTAAGGATGACCCTGAGTCCTCAGGACAAGTGACAAGCATTTTCTGTTTAGGAGGGCAGGGGAGTGTGTAAGCATTTTAGGTAGTGATGTGAATCCGAAGTGGTCACTTAAGATAAAGATGTTCTGGAATTTCTGAGGCACGCCCATCCGTGGAAAAGAAGTGAGAGTGATTTAATGAACTGACTTATATTTTGTCTGTTAGGCTCACAAAGTCAGGCATCCTGCTAGCTTTCTTGCAAGTTCTTTGTCTTTTCAAAGTAGATAGATGGATTTTTTGTGCCTCTGAATGAAAAGAGTCTCTTGTGAGGAGATCTAAAACAACAGAAGCTTTGACTTTTAGAAATAGAATCACAGCTGGCAGGGTGGTAAAGTCTTTCCCACAGGTGTCATTACCTAAATAATAACAGTAGTTTAGTGCCTTCATCAGGTTATCCCGTGTGCTTATTCTTAAGCATAATAATCTAGATCAGGCAGGATGGAATCTGGTGGTCAGCACATGAATGACTGGCATGTGATCCCATCTAAACAACTAATCCACAACCCAGATGTGGCCAAAGACAAATGAAGTTTATAGAGAATAAAAACCTAAGGATCAATTCATTTGTCTTTGCATTCTTAGCACCCAACACACTGCCTAGAATTAGTGGCATTTAATAATTGCTTAATGAATGATTGATTACATAATATAATTGACATCCTTTCTGAACATTTGTTCCCTTCTGTCTTGACCATCCACACTCTTTAGACAGGACGTTGATTTCTCCTAATATCCTAGTAGTGCATTTTCCTCCCTAAATGCTCATAAATCCATCTTAAAACTGTTATTTACCTCATACCTAAGAAATGTGATCATTTATTTGTGACAAACAGAGGGGAGGAGTGATGCCATTTTATGGAATCGTGACCTCCTAAGCACAGTGTTTTGATAGTGTAATTAAAAAACAAAAAATATGGCTGGCTCTAGTTCACCACTTATGTGTAGAAATGATGTGTTTTGCCATATGTACTATTTATAAATGGCAGTCAGAATGTCTTATGGGCCTTCCCTTCCCGCACACACACAAAGTTTAACTACTTGCTCTTCTTTCCTAGCGGAAGACAACAGTCTGTCTCAAAAGAAGAAGGTCACCGTGGAAGACCTATTCAGTGAAGATTTCAAAATTCATGACCCCGAGGCTAAGTGGATAAGTGGTGAGTCCTGTGTCCTGCATGAGTCTGAGAAATCACTTCCACTCTCCCTGCGACTTTTGACTTTTCTATAGTTTATGCTGAGTCGTTTGTCTCTCTCAAACTCTCTCCTTGGCTGTAGAATTGGGTCTACCAGGCTTTTGCTATGATAATCATCTTCTTAGAATTCTAAGAAAGTGTAGATGTGGTAAAATTAAATTGGGCTGCTCCTTTTTTCATGGGGTTGCATCACAGGCATCAGCACAGCACTAACTTCATGAGGAATGGGTCTGCTGAGGATGCTTCTGTATGCACCTCCCTGAATCATTACTTCTCAGATGGAGATGTGAACTGTTGCTAAGCAACAGCAACGGTACAGGGCCAGAGCGGAGCCTTCCCTCCGTCCCATGTTCTTTATTCCCTTTGTGCTCTCCTTGCTCTCCCTCTCCAGGAGAGAGAGGGGCCAAAAGTAGCTAAAAAGGAGCTTGTAGAATATTGCCAAACAATTGAAACCGTGGAACCAAGTGGACGAATGCTTCATTTTCTCTCTTGAACCTTAATCTAGATAAAATCCAGTTTTTATGTTTTAGGGGACATATTTTAAACAACAAATAAATAGAATTGGGAGTAGAAGGCAATATGTTCATAATGTCTTTTTTTTTTTGAATCATCAAAGAATGGTTCAGAACATAATGTACTTCCTCTAATTAGATCTGAAATAAATTTGGCATACATTCCTGGAAGAAAAGATGTAAATTAATGCTCACCCATCCCTTGATGGGTTGTGCTGTATCCCTCTTAAGTAGTCTAGCCATAGCGCCTCTCCTGTAATCTCCGGTGATACTGTTTGCATTTGTCTTAGGTTTCAGTGGGATACACTTGAGAATTAATCATGAGGTCAGAGAAACTTCCAGTGGAATGCTAGAGGTATAGTTCAAATCCAAGCTTTTATAATTGGGGTCCAGAGAGGTTAAGGGACTTTTCGTAGGTTACAGAGCTGGTTGGTGGCAAAGTTGTGCTAGAAGCCAATCTCCCGACTCCCAGTTCAGTATTCTTTCCACTATACAGTTGTGTTGCATGACACGGGCCATTGTGTTTTTTGCTGTCAAACTGCTTCTGAGATACTTTTCATGCTTTACAAACTTTCAGAAAATCAATTAGCAATGACTCCTTGCCTTTAATCTCTTACTTAGGGCAATGGCTTCTCTTTTGTCCTCTGGTATGGCTTCACTGTTAATTTCTGACCTTTAGATTAGCTCATTTAGAATTGACAGAAATAGATGGATCTTGGAGGGAAAGTCTTTTAGAAAAGGTAATTGGGGAGAAATGAGGCTGGGATTTTGTGAGTAGTATTGGAGGACACAGATTCCAAAACAAAAAAAAAAGAAGATAAAACAAAGGTTGTTTGGTCTTTTTGGCTTGACTTAGGAGTTAATTTTACCTTTTTCCTTTGCCTTTTTTCTTCTTCTTCTTCTTGAGGCTGGCTTGGTGTCTGTTCTATGTTTGCATTTACCTATTGCATAGGTAGGCATGAAGTATCTATGTCATGCTGTGGCCAGCTCTTGGGAATAAGACAAGATTACTCTCCTTAAGGAGCTCAAGGTCATGCTCTGGAGACAAAGCAGTGAACATCCAATGGTAATCTTAACACTCCAAACACACGGAGGAGGAAGATCCTTCTCATTCTTCCTAAGATGTTTCAGAGAAGTCATATAAACATGGTCTTAAAGAGATGGTTAGGGTTTGCATGTTAGAGAAAATAGAGACTAGAACCCTGGGGAAAATATGTCTGAAACATTAGCCTGTGCTAAACCCCAGTTGGGAGAACCTTGAGTAAATTGAGGGATATTATCAGAGATAAAAATGAAAACAATATTAATTTTTTTGAAAGCTGACAGAGAAGCAGAATCTAGGGATGAAACCAGAGACTAAAACCAAGTGTGGCAGTTTGAGATTATTTATGAATCCCAAAAAAGGAGAAAAATTACGTTTGTAAACTGGTCTGTTCCTCTGGATGTGATACCGTTTGATTGTATTAAATTCAAAGGTTTTAAGTTTACTTGATAAAAGATTGGGCTTTGATTTGACCACATCAGTAGGGCCTGACTCAAGGGTGAGTCCCTGCCCCATTGGTGGGCTCATATAAATGAACACTTATAGAAGAAGACACAAGGGAAGAGAGAGGGAGCTCCATAAATGCTAGAGGAGAGAACTTAGCCAGTTTTGATCCTGGAGCCCCGGATCAGAGATGAGCTGATCACCTGATAGTTTGCAGCTGAAGAGAACAGAGCAGCTGAGCCGCTGATAAGGCCTGGAAAGAAATGAGCCCTATGCCAGACTGATATAGGAAGCCCTGGGAGATGAGCCCTATGCCAGCCTACAGCTGAGATAGGAAGAAGCTGGGCCCACGGAGCTTTAAGAGGAAGAAGGAAGGAGAGACCAGGAAGAGATTGTCCGCCATCTTGCTTCAACACGTGGCAGCTGACTGGTGAGAAAGCAGCCATGAGTTGGACTCTTTAGGGCCTTGTAACTGTAAGCTTTTACCCCAAATAAATACACTTTATGAAAGCCAATAGACTTTTGGTACTTTGCATCAGCACCCCTTTGGCTGAATGATACACCAAGTGACACCAAAACCAGAACAATAGGGTTCAGAGAAGAAGGTCAGAGAAGGACTCTGGAAAGTCTCCCTGAGGTGCTAAGATAATTGTAGATATTGATGACTCTTTATTAGGGGGTGCCTGGTTTTAGACTTGGCCTAAATCAGCCTTCTATACACAAGTGTGTAAGCAGAGTCATGGAGACAGGACCCTTTGTTGATTAATTTAGAAGGAGTTTTATTTCATGAGCAAATTCATAGTGCAGATGAGTGGAGATGGCCCAGAGGAAACAGCCAGAGTTTCTTTGTATCCCCAAAGTTGGGCATTAATCCAAGCAATTGAGAAGTGGCCTTGTGCTTAGCAGATGATGCCCAACTTGCCTGTTCTGTGGAGGTTAAAACTAGTCATAAAGAGCACCTGTGGTTCTGAAGAACTGTGTCCTTGGCATTCAGGAGCTTCCTTAGAAACATTCTTCTTTTGTTAATTTAGACACCGATGTGAGGTTTTCCTGAGAAGTAACCAGGTCGTCAATCTCCCCAAAGACCGGGCACCATTTGAAGTGTATTGGAACAAAATAATTTTTCCCCTTCTTCTTCTTTTAGCTGCCCTCCTGCTTTTCTTTCACTTACTCCTCTTCTTGATAATACCCTTTCTTCCTGCTTCCTAAAGATGTAAGAGCTTAAAGTGAATGAAAAAACTGCAATGATTACCTAAGCCTTTATAGTTGATTTTTTAAAAAATACCCCAAAGAGTTTATTCACTTTTGTATATACCACAAGTCTAACTGTTAAGATCCAAGGAACTATACAAATTTATAGGATTATAGTGTTACAGAGCTAGGATGAACTTTAAAAACTATTAAAACATTCATTCATTCCATAAATATTTATTGAGAGCCTACAGTGTAGCAGGCAGATTTGTGGGCCCAGAAAGGGTGAGTGATTGGTACATGGAACTGTTTCCTAGTGGTAGACTTAAGAGTTAACCATGTTATCACCACCACTATCACTATCATCATTGCCATCATCATCATCATCATCGTCTAGTGAGTGTTTACCATGTCTTAAGCTAAGCTAAGTACTGTACACATAGTAAGTAATTTATTCTTACAACCATCCTTAGTCCCATTTTATAGATGAGGAAACCTCTATGGTCGTCACATAATTTGATCACTATCATATAGTAAGTTGTGAAGTTCAGACTTAAACCGAGGTCTCTCTGGTTTTTATAAACTATGCCACGTTACATTACTACCTTGGTTAGTTCTCCACTTAACTTTGTTCCCAACTTCACTAGTTACATTGAATGTTTTAACCAAATTATGGGTTGTGAATATATAGGAATTACTGCTTTTCTTAAATTCTCTATTCTAGCATCCCTTATTCCCATAATGCCTACCTATACTGAAGTAACAAAACACCCAAGGGATAAAGAAAATGGTGCAATTCCCCACGGAGAAAAAAAAATTTTTTTTTGATATTTTAGTGCACATTAACCAGTTAACAAAGTTAACAAACGTTATCTCATGTTTGATATTGGAGTTAGTAGGCTAGAACTGATGGCTTTATTTGTCAGAAGGAAATGTGTTTTTATGTCAGAGGTTTCACTTTTTTAAATCTATCTTTTCTGAAAATGATTGGTACAACAGCCTTTATTTATTTATTTTTTAAAGATTTATTTATTTATCCCCCCCCATTGTTTTTGCGCTCGCTGTCTGCTCTCTGTGTGTTCTTCTGTGTCTGCTTGTCTTCTCTTTAGGAGGCACCGGAAACCGATCCTGGGACTTTCCAGATCAGGAGAGAGGTGCTCAATCTCTTGCGCCACCTCAGCTCCCTGGACTGCTGCATTTCTTATTGTCTTTCCTCTGTGTCTCTTTTTGTTGCGCCATCTTGCTGCGCCAGCTCTCTGCTCAGGCCAGCACTCTGTGTGGGCCAGCATTCCGTGCGGGCCAGCACTCTGCGTGGGCCAGCTCTCCGCTTGGGCCCACTTGCCTTCACCAGGGGGCCCCAGGAATCAAACCCTGGACCTCCTATATGGTAGACGGGAGCCCAATCGCTTGAGCCACATCTGCTTCCCATACAACAGCCTCTGAACTCTGTAATGTACTAAAGCTCTTGTAGACTTCCCTCCCTTATTTGTTAAAACCCCTGAGGCACACCAAATGAGGTATACAGAATAATACAACTGACAACAGACAACAGCTCATTCTGGGCTCTTTTCTCACAAAGGAAGGAGGCATACGCTTCTTGGAGTTAGTTAAAGGGTAGTCTCCCTGCCTATTTGCTCAGTTGAGTAAATTTGCGTGTCTGTTATAATACTGTAATCACATTGCACTTCTCAACCTTCTGGACCCCTTGATATATTGTGCTGCAGTCCCATAATATGTGACTGCCATTGTGATGAGGTCTTTTGATTACTTCAGACACTTAAGCTTATTTGTTTACATGGAACAATCATCCTGGGTTGGCCTAGATGATGACTTCAAACCTTCTGCTTGATCCTCAGCCCTCCAAACTACTCCCCCATTCTCCCTCTCAGCTGAAACTATCAGAAGAAAGCTTACAAATTCTTCCACCATCACAGCTGACCACCTACTAACATCTGCACCTACCATCCAGACTGTAACCACAGATGATCTATCTACGCTCGATCTAAAGCAAATCACTTTTTTAATGGATAATTGCAGCAAATCTCTCGTTTCTTCCCCAATTTTTAAACTCTGTATAGATTATTCCCATCATCAAGGAAATATACTATTATTTCTCCCATCTTAAACATATGCAGTAAACTTCTTTTGACTCCACGTTCCCTGCCAGGTACTGCCTGATTTCTCTGCTCCCATTTGTAGCTTGAAACAGTTGTCCATCTGTGACATCTCCAATTACTCCCCTCGCATTCTCTCTTAAACCTACTCTATTTAGGCTTTCACCCAGAGTATTCCAGTGAAACTCCTCTTGTCAAGGTCTTAATAGCCTCCAGTTTGCTAACTTCAGTGGTCACTCTCAGACCTCATCTTATTTGACCTATCACCAACATCTGACACAAGGCTTGCATCTCATTCTTGATACACTTTTCCAGTTGACTTCTAGGTTATTCCATTTTCTTGATTTTATTTCTACCTCACAGTAGCTCCTTTTCTGGTTCCTTTGCTGGTTTTCCCTCTTCTCTTTGACTTTCAATATCATAACCCTAGCCTCAGTCTTTGGTCCTTTCCTTTCCATAGTTATAAAATGTGCCAAGGGACTTCTAACTTTGTATCTCCAGTCCAGACCTCTCTACTGAACTATAGACCCAAACATATCAACTTTCTATTTGGAGGTCTCACAGACATGGCAAACTTACCTTAATACCTCAAAAACTGGGTTCTTGATCTCCCCCATGAAACAAAACAAAAACAGAAGAAAACCCTCCCCCCGCCCCCTCCCAAAAAACCCTGTCCTATCCATAGTTTCCCCTATTGCAGTTGATAGGAAATTCGTTCTTCTGGTTGCCCAAGCTAAAAATTTCAGAGTCATCTTTTACTCTACTTTTTCTCCTATGCCCACACCCAATCCAGTTTTTTTTTTTTTTT